>JAJHSJ010000006.1:91782468-91933246 GCA_021015155.1 Magnolia officinalis | reverse complement strand
TATGTATATAAAACAAATACATTTTTTTCTCGGTTTTTTCTTAGTTGGTATTGTTATTTAGAAGGTGTTTGATAAAATACCCGTAAAACCATTGCTTTTGTTTCACATACAGAAAAATTTGAAAGGTACATTTAGGTATTTGTGGAAATGCCTCAATAGCAAACTCGGCTCGATCCAACCTAATCTTAACTCAAGCTGGCTTGAGTTGTCGATCGAATTGAGTCGAGTTGGACGGTCAGGCTCAAGGACAAAGCTGAGCTGAGTTCAAATTGAGGTTAGCCAGTGGCCAAGCCAAGTTGAGTTAAGGCCAACTCAACTTGGTTCAACTCGATCTACACCCCTAATTCCACCATATTCAACATCGGAGGTAGATTGGGTGGGGACCCAACAACACCCAGTTAGGTAGTGGTCATTCAATTCCCACTTTTTTTCTATAGTATGATCCACTTGAGCATCTAGTCTGCTCCGTTTTTGTATTCATGCCCTATAAATATATGAAAAAACGAATGGACGGTACATATAAAATACAAACATCACGATGGGCCCACTGCCTAGGCTCACCGCCTAATCCCTCTTCCTTCCGGGTCTACAGGTCAACACGTGACACTGCACTCGGATGCGGATTAGCTACTAACAGGTTGAGTTGCGAGACACGCTGCTGAAGTGACTCCACCGAGTTATGTGGCCCCACCATGATGTATGTTTTGTATCCACACCGTTCATCCATTTGGAGAGATCATTTGAGTTCATCATCCAAAGAATGAGGTAGATCCAAAGCTGTAATGGACCCACCACGAAAACAGTGGGGAGAGTGATGCTTACGGGTAAAACCTTCATAAGGTCCACCGTGATATTTATTTGAGATCCAACCTGTGCATAAGTTGACCAGGACATTAAACAAGGGAAAACACAAATATCATAGTGTTTTCTGTGGTTGGGTTCACTTAGCTTTGGATATGACTCATTCTTTGGCTCATGCCTTTAAATGATCTTTTCAGAATGGATGGACGGTATGGATACAAAACATATATCATAGTGGGACCTATAGACTAGGCGACGTCACTTCCATAGCCATCTTGCTACGCAACCTGTCAGTAGCTAATCCGCTGCACTCACCGGACGCACTCCCTTCTAGAAGGCTGAAGCTACGTGGGGTCCACCACGATTTCAATAGAAAATCCTTCCGTCCATCGTTTGTTTACATTAGGCATGAGTTAAAAATTAGGCAGATCCAAAACTCATGTTACTAAAGGGCAAGAAACAAGAGAAATAGAAATGCCTAACCCTTTTACGAACCACCTTAAAGTTTACATGCAATCTATACCGTTGAAAAGATTATTCCACTGGGACGAACATGAAAGATAAATACTATCCTGATACCAAAGGTTCAACTGTGTGTGGTCAATCCCTACCGTTTTTTGCGGTGTGCCCCACTTGGAGTTTTTGATCCGACTCATGTTTTTAAACCATGGATTAACATGAGCTGGAAAATCTGATGGACGGACTGGATTTCACGAGGACATTTCACTGTACCCCACGTGGCTTCTATAACTTCGTCTCCTCGAGGAGCACAGGCAATTCGCGCCCGCATTCACGCTCTCAGTCCACTCGCTTTCTAAAAAGTCGTTATTCCACGGGCGAACCGTCGCATAAAAGCAGTAACACGCGTAAGTGATATGACCGGACGTCACACGTGTCAGAGATCCTGGCCATTCATCGGGGAAGCGGATAACCCGTGAACCAGGGTATAGACATATTCCTGTTCCCGGGGCGGTGTGGGGCCAAAGAGATGTCAGTGACAAATCTACGCCGTCCATCTGTTTTGCAATATCACATTAATACGAGAGTCTAAAATTCTGGCTGATCCAAAACTCACATGGGCATACCATGCGAAACAATGGTAATTGAACGTGGCCAAGGAAGTTTTTGCATCATGATGATATTTGTGCTTACAGTTTATCTAAGTGACAACAAGGGGCGGCTCAACATTTTTGGGAACCTTAGGACAGTCATAAAAATAAGAATTATTAGTTTAAAAAATAAAAAAATTTAATAAATTCAAAATTAAATTATAAATTTGCTTCTTACCTTTTTAAATACAAAATTATTAATTAAACTTTTATATACAAGTTTACTTAATAAATCAATTTGATAGATAAAAATACTAAACGGTTTAATCTATTTTAAGACATAATTGTTCCTAAATATTTTTTTATAATATTTGGTTTTGAAAAACTTTTTTCCGCAGATGTAACTCTAACAGGTATGATAAGTAGTATTTTATATGTAATAAAATAAACGGGAAAACAATTTAGTTCTTTTATTAGATTAAGTATTTCAATTGGAGTATTAATTTATGTTTTTGCAACTTCTTTTAAAACTTTTAATTTCAAAAATAAATCCAAGCCATTAAAAATATAAAGTAAGAATTTAATTTAGCAAAATGATGTTATAATTTAATTTTTCGAGAACTTAATTAGTAATAAAGTAAGTAGTTGTTGTCCTAGGTTTTAGGAGAATAATTTGTTGAGTATGATGCTATTATTCTGAAAAAAGATATGATAGAGTCATACTATTTTATTTCAATAATTTTAGGTTTTTTTTCTTCTTAAATTTAATTTTTCCTAAAATATAGGACCTTCAGAATTAAGAAATTTTAATTTTACTATAATATAGGGCCTTCATAATTAGGGGGCCTTAGGCAATTGTCTCACCTACCTACCCCTTTGAGCCGCCCCTGGTGACAATAACCCTATGAACAGTTTGGATGACATATAAATATGACATTTTAATTCTCACTTATTTTTTTGGTGTGGCCTACATAAGTTTTAAAGCACAGTTGAATATAATGACTTAGTCACTTGCATCTCCGTGAAATTGGATTGCATACTGAGTTACTCAGTAGGCACTTATGCTATTGAGTAAAATCAATTAGGTCCACCTTGAATGTATATAGTCTATCCTACAAGTCTATCCAATTTTGTATCTAATTTAAGGCGTTGAGCCAAAAATTGAAGCATGGTAAAAAAATCAAGTAGATTGTACCATTAGAAACAATGGGAATAACGATTTCCATAATTGAAACCTTTCTAAGCCCCACAATTAGGGGTGTACATCGGGCCGAACCGAGTCGAACTGGGCTCAACCCGGCCCGGCCCGGTCACCAGCCAAACCAGCTTAAACCTGGCCCGGCCCAGTCACCCGACCAACTTGTCTAGCCCGAACTCGGCCCGGTCAGCAATCGGGCGAGTTCGGGTCAGTTTCGGACCCACGATTTGGACGGCCTTGATTTTTTGACTCTGCTCCATCTACTTCATGAGAAGTGCTTTGGCAAGTAACTTGAACAACCTCGATTTTGGAAAGAGCTTTTGTCATAGATTTTTGGAACTTTATTCCATCTACAAGGGACCCACAATTTTAACGGCCTGGATTGTTGTAAATGGTAGGATAACTAGGTAGAATTTATAACAATATATATATATATATATATATATATATATATATATATATATATATTATATATATATATATATATAATATATATATATATAGGGCCAGTCGAGTTTCGCGCCTAGTCAGGCCGAACTGGAACCTATTCGAAGCGGCTCGAACTGAGTTTCAGGTTGAGAAAAATGACCGTCCGACTCATACTCAGTTCCATCGGGCCAAGTCAGCTTTTTCGAGCCGAGTCAAGCGCGTTAATCGGGCTAGCCCAATTCGTGTACAGCCCTACCCACAATGATATTTATTTGTCATACCTATTCATAAGATTAACGGGATATGAATGAAAGGAAAACACAAAAAGCTTGATTCAAAACTTCTAACCCTTCAGAAAATTTCAAAGCTGAAAATTCATTTCAACTGTTTTCCGTAATGCACATTTGAATATTGGTTATAATTTATTTTTTATTTTTTAGATTAAGCACTAAACTTATCTAGTAAAATAGATATATGAAGTTAATAAAATACATAAATCATGCTGGACTGCACAGAGTTAACTCATTACAATGTAGTGAGTTACTAAGCAATCCGCTTCTCATCTCGGTGGACCCTCACGACCCCAGGCACGGGAATATTTCAGTACCCATGGTCACAGGAAATCCGCTTCCATTCATCGAAAAAGGTAGAAAGTGAAGATGACAAAAACCGTATTAGCCTGCAAGCGAGTCATGTGATTATTCCACCGAGAAACATGGGAATTGAAAGAAAAATAAAAAGTAAAAAGATATCCTCGATGAGAGCGATCTAAAACCTCGGTGAGCCGAGGGCAGATTAGCTGTAACCGGGGTAACAACTTAGTTGATGTTAACCTTACCATGTGAGGACCATCTTGATGAATATTTTTCATATCTATACCGTTCATCCGTTTTTTCAGTTCATTTAAATATGTTATCTCAAAAATTAAGTAGATCCAAGTCTATGGTGGACCATACCAGTTGGAAAGGTTTGAATAACCATTAAAACATTTTGTAAGCTACAAAAGCTCTGGATCAAGGTAATCTTTGGGTTTTAACTTCATCCAGATCTGTTTGACCTTATCAACGGATTGTATGGTAAATAAAAACTACGGATCTCCTTATAGTGAGCCTGAGAAGTTTTGAATGGTTAACATTCAGTCGTCACTGCTTTTTTTCTTTCTTGTAGTGTGGTCCACTTAAGATTTTAATATATTTAATGTTTGTGATCGTGTACTAAAATGGGATGAAAAAAAATGAAAGGACGGAATGGATATACATCATATCATCAGGGTGGGCCCTATGGTAAGGGTAACACCCACCAAGATGTTACCCCCTCATCCGCGCCCAGGTGAGCCACACCATGTAAAATCATGAATAACATCTATAAAATCAAGCGGTTTAGCCCGGAAGCGGATTGCGTACCGAGTAACTCAGATAAACTCTGTGGGGTTCACCATGATCTATGTATTTTATCCGCTCCGTCCATCTCTTTTATTAGATAATTTTATGATATGTGTCCAAAAAATTGAAGGATATACAAAGCTCAAATGCAACACAACATATGAAACAGTGTAAATTGAACTTATACTGTTGCAAAATTCTTGAGTGTCATAGAATTTTTGTATTAAGCTTATATTTGTTTTTTTTTTCCCTTCATCCATGTCTTTGTGATATTATTAACAGCTTGGATGACAAATAGACATCACTGTAGGGCCTAGGAAGGTTTCAACGGTGGAAATCCTCATTCCCACCGTTTCATGTGGTATGATCCAGTTGAGAGTTGGATATGCTTCAACTTTGGGCTCAACCCCTTAAATGAGATGAAAAAATGTATGGACGGTGCGGATAAACCACTTATTTTCACGGTGGGCCCAACTGAGTTTACTCAGTACGATAAGAGCGTACTGAGTTACTCAGTACGCAATCCGATGCCGTTTAGCCCACCCAGCTTTTGAATCGATCTGATTTTTGGTCCATCAATTCGTCCTGATTGGGCGCATCTTATGAATGGGTTGGATGGCATGTATAGAGCACGGTGGGCCCATTGTCAGTTTGGAAGTATTTAATGGTGGGCGTTCCATCTCAGCCGTTCCTTGTGATGTGACCTATCTATGTTCGGGATCGTCCTGATTTTTGGAATACTCCATGCAATTAAGGGGCGTGACGTATGGACGGAGTGGATGTGGGCCCTACATCACGGTGGATCCCACGGTGGTAATTGTAGAACGAGCTTATTTTAGAAACGTTGCAAAGGAACTGGGTTTCCTGATTTTTACTATATGCTCTGTTCACATGTGCCTTGCCTGACGAGTGGCCTGGATCTCTGACACGTGTTCCGAGCCAAATGTCTGACCCGTACTTGTCTTGCTCACATGATGGCCACTGCTGAGTCAGGAATTTCCGGCTTGGAAATGCCACGTCTCGCTGCATCACATGTGAGAAAGCTTTAATACCTCTGGTTGGTGTGATGGATACGCAGGCAGTTAATCAAATTAACTGAGAATGGATTGCGCAGCATTACATTCCATTCAATCCATTCAATAAAAAATAAACCATCCAAAATTATTGAACCAATTAAGATGTACGATGAACCAAAATTTACTCTTATTTGATTTATCTAAATATTAGATTTATAAGCATTTATTGGACGGTCGTGTCACAAATCAGAGGTCAGCAGCGTTCAACCAATCTGATTCTAGCACGTAACTTAGACAGTCGCAATCCGCGTCCCGTCTCCAGAGCTTTGCTGTTTTAATTTACGTACCTATTTTCACATTACCAATTTTGAGTGCCGGCGTATCAAACGCAGCCAGAGTATCATATATCTTGCGAAGGAAGCGGATTGCCTGTGCCGACGTGACCTAAGCTATGTGGGGTCCACTGTGATGTATTTATTTTATCCACGCCGTCCATATGCTTTTCCAAATAATTTTAGCGCATGATCCAAAAAATGATGCAGATACAAAGCACCAGTGGACCACATCACAGAAAAAAGTGGGTTTTGTACGCCACCGTTGAAAAATTCTCGGGGCGTAGAAGTTTTGGATTAAGATCATGAACATGTTAGATGGTAAATAAAACATCACGGTGGCCCTAGGAAGTTTCAATTGTGGCCGTTCAATCTCCATTATTTTCTATGGTGTGATCCACATGAGATGCGGACCTAAATGATGTTTGGGATAATGCACAAAAATGACCTGGAAAAACGGATGGACGGCGTGGATAAAAGATATACATGACGGTAGGCCCCACAAAGCTTGGCCAGCCCGAGGGATATACCATAACGAACCATTCCCACTCCTACCGCGCTTATATAAATACCCAAAAAAGGCTCGAAAGTCGCAGCAGCCAGCCCTCTCTCGATAGCCAAAACCAAAAACGTTCGAAAGTCGCAGCAGCCGCTCTCTCTCTCGACCTCCCTCATTTATCGTGAGAGAGAGCTTCGCTCTCCGCCATGGATTCGACTCGAGCTTTCATCAAAGACGTAAAGCGCGTAATCATCAAGGTAAGATAGCTTCTTCCACGAGCCCTACGGAGCTCCTTGAGCGAACACTCGAGTCCTACTCGTGTGCCAGCATGATGCACCTGTGAGAGATCTGGAGCGGATCCCATCGTGTACGTGACCTGGTTCCAGAAGTCATTCTAGCCCACTCATCAGGTGGGCCAGGCGTCTAAACGGACTGTTAGAAAAAGAACGACTGATGGTCCGGTACCAAGTAAAAGTGCGGCCCTCCTGATGAGCTGACCTGCCTAAGGGCCAGGGCAAATACACGGAATGGCAGTGGCCTGACTGCTGGACGGCCTAGATCTCATACACATGGGGTTAGCCTTCCCATTGTTCCATCTCCAATTCTTCGCCTGCAGATCTCTTCTTGAACTTTGATTTGAAGCTTTCGGCTTCGATTTCACAAACCCTGTCTTTTGCAATGAAAGAATTCAAATTCCTGTTTTTCTTACGTAAGCAGCAAGATTCGAGTTTCTTACTTTCAATTGAAGTAGTAGAATGCTTAAACCCTTCTGTTTCTTGCAATGCAGTCATTTAAGCAGCAGAAATTCGATGTTTCTGTTGTTAGTATGCTTGTTAGGGGATAGATTATGCTATGAGTTCGCAACTTTGTAAGGAAGTATTAGCATCAGATACATGGCACACATGGAGCGTGGATATGTGTCTTTCCAGATTGTCAAAATTGTGGATATCCTACAGGAGCTCAGAAAGTAAAATAATCAACATTCCAAGTTCAGAGTTCGAATGGTACTGTTTTGCACTATCCGGCATTGAGAATGGGTTCCATGATTGAGGCAGTTTGGATTTGAAGCATTTGTGTGCAATGGAACCTTACAATGCGGATGTGTTGCTAAAGCTAATGTATGGTGTAGCAAACTCATACTGGAGCTGCAGCTGTTTTATAAAATGTAACAGTAGATTTCAGAAGTTTTGGAATTTGTTTTTAGTGGATTTGGATTTTGAATTTGTCAGGAGTGCAATTTTTGTGTTGATTGCAGATGGGTTTTGCTTAAATTAGTGTTACTTCGGTTGCTGGTTTCTTTTTGCATGCAACGTCGGAATGTCCACACACAGAGGACCATCTTGCAAAAAAGAATAAAAAAGGCAGATCAGATGTTTCTAATCATCCCTTCAATACAATACAAAATGGATTGGGGA
This sequence comes from Magnolia officinalis, assembly GCA_021015155.1. Lineage (NCBI taxonomy): Eukaryota > Viridiplantae > Streptophyta > Magnoliopsida > Magnoliales > Magnoliaceae > Magnolia > Magnolia officinalis. Next base: position 91,925,125 of record JAJHSJ010000006.1, on the reverse strand, counting down.
GTATGCAAAGAAAAATAGGTGCCATCATCAGCTTGGATTATCCATTTGGTGGACCCACCTTGGATTAGCTTATGATTCTTAATAATCACTTTAGTCAAATGATGGTTACCATTGGATCTTTGGCCAGGAAAGTAAATGGTTATAAGAAAATTGGCTGATGTTCAGATGGTCAAGGCCATCTGATTCATGTAATCTTTGCCCCATGGCCTGAAAAGGGTAAACTGGAATTAATGCATGGTCTAGATCATTGATTGGGTTGTCCATGTTTCCGTTGCAAATAGTTTTAACATAAGCCTATGATACAACTAGTTGTATAAGATCTTTGTATAGTGAGAAACAATCACATACAGACACTGTATGCAAAATTTCACATGCAGCCCCATCTCTCTCAGCAGCATGTCACTTCTCTAGTACATCTGAGCCGTCAAAAAGATGGGCTGCACGATGAAGATCTCCCACGGAAATCAGGCCAATCCACTCATTAGATGGGCCAGCTTGTACATTGATTCAGACACTCAGGAGTCCAGGATGAGTGGACCAGCTTGATTGTCTGCCCAGATGATCTACACGTTCGGTTTTCGTAAACAAGGGATGCATTGGTGGGAAAGTCAAGGCTGTATAACAAAGTTCACATACTGTTCCTGTATGATATCATTTCCCTTGTATGCCCCTTTGATTTATAAACAGAATGCTGTTACTAATCAATATGCATGTTCAGAACTAATGCTGTTGACCCAAAAATGTGCAAAGCCCGCACTGTAAATGCACTCAGGAGCAAACATTTCTATTTTATTAAGTTTTTAAGTAGGTATCTATAGAGTTTTTTTTTTTTTTTTTTTTTTTTTTTTTTTTTTAAATTATTATTTTGTTTTTGTTGTTGCTCTTTTTATCTTTCTAGCTGCACTCTGTGTTCATTGTCATGTTATCAATCCCTACAAGGGTTTCTTTTGCATCTATCAAGCATATTCATTTTTCACTACAGTTCTTAATATTTCCCCTATTATGTTAGTGACGGGAGCTAACTGAATGTTGCCCCTGTTGTATAAAACTACATTGACTTCTTAACCATCTTGGTTACTGGAATTACTACAACAGTTCTACAAAATTCTGGAATTGGGTTTCCATATCTAGTGAACATCCAACCATCCAGAAGAATAGTATTTTGTCACACTGTTCATAAAAAAGCCATTGGATTCACTTATTTTCTGTATGAAAATTTATAAGTTCCTCTCAAAACTCTTAACTATTTTTCAACCTGGTGCTGATGCCAATTCTTGGTTATGAAGGTTGGAACTGCTGTCGTGACCCGAGCTGATGGAAGATTAGCATTAGGCCGACTTGGAGCTCTTTGCGAGCAGGTATGCTAGACATGGCACACCAGCTTATTCATGACCAAATTTCCCTTCCCTTTGGCTAATCACAGCTGCATATTTTGGAGTCTATATTGGTTTTTTTTTTTTTCTTATCTATGGAACATGTACAGGTTAAAGAATTGAATACTCAAGGCTTTGAGGTTATTTTGGTTACTTCAGGTGCTGTTGGTGTTGGCCGTCAACGACTTAGATACCGGAGATTAGTAAACAGCAGGTTTATATAGCTTTCTTTGTTGTTCCATGTTTTAATTTTCTCTAGTGTTGAAGTGGTAATTTAGATCTTGCATACTAGGGAAACCATTCCCAATTCCTTCTGGGCAGCCTCCCTGAAGCTTAATTTAACATAGATATGTATGCTAACTGTCCGCAAATTAGTCTCTGACATTGGGCTGAGGTGTCAGGTATGGTGATGCTGCACAACCTGAAACACCACATGTAATTTCATGTGGAAGAACATCCTTTCACAATTCTGTGCGAGCTGATCCAGTGCTTCTAGAAGCATGGAAGGTACATTGCCTCTGTGTCATTGTTGCACATGTTGCATACATGGAAGAGAGAGGAACTGTTCATTCAGTAGGTCCCATAATGAATGGGCCATTGTCCAAATAATGACACTGTTTGCATGATCCTAACCCTTTTACTGCGCCATACAAACATGGTACTAAAAAAGCATAGAAGGTACATTGCCTGTGTCATTGCTGCTCATGTTGCATACATGGAAGAGAGGAACTGTCCATTCAGTAGGTCCCATAATGAATGAGCCATTGTCCAAAAAATGACACTTTTTGCATGATCCCAACCCTTTTACTGCGCCATACAAACATGGTACTAAAAACGGTATGTTTGTTTTATGTAATACAGCGGTGAATTGGTCCATTACAAAAACAATGGGCCGTATCGGGCTGATACATGCCGATATGTCCCGTATTGGCACCATTTTGGGGCTGATATGGTCGTTAGAGGTCGATACAACCATATAAAGGATGATTATGAAAGTTTTATTTTTTCTTCTGTCATTTTTTCACTTCTTTATTCATTTCAACCATGAAGGGAGCCTGGAAACTAATTTTAAACTAGATCTAGGCTGCTTTTGAGGATCAAAACACAAAATTTGAGTGAAATTTGATGAACCGAACCACAATGGACCATTTTGGGAGATATTGTAAGAAAGAGATATACTTTCACTTTTTTTTTCTTTCTTTCTTTCTTCTTCTTCTTCTTCTTCTTCTTCTTCTTCTTCTTCTTCTTTTTCATTTTCCATCCTGTTTTTTATTTGTATGTAGTGAGCCCTAGTCTACCAAAGCGTTCTTAATTTCTGCTCAATTAGGGCATATTTTTGGTTGAATTTTCAGCAAGTCAAGTTGATATTGTCTGACAGACCACATTCTTACCGAATAATGGCCCATTACACCATCAATACATGTCAAAAATAAAAAAAGAATACATGTTTGGGATCCTCAGCTGACCCTAATTAATTGGATAAGGCTTAGAAGATGATGACGATGGGGTATTTGGGATCATTACATTTTCTAAAATTTTACCAATAATTTTTTAGATTAATTTTTTATTTTTATTTTTTAATAAAGCCGTTACAGGGCTAATACATCTCATATTGTGTTGCCCAGGCCGATGCGCCAGCTGATATTGTTACGTAATACCTTGCATTCAAGTTGACACTAATAGAAGAAAGTCAAGTAACAACTCAAAATTGGTGAGAAGAAGTTCATTTGTGAGATAGATAGGATGGTCCATGAGGGTTTTTTTTTTTTTTTTTTTTTTGCAAGTGGCCAATCGGTGGCAAACACATTGGATTCATGGTTTGGATCATCATAGCATGTGCCATGTGTGATGTTTGTAGGACTCCAAACTGTCCACAAGGTTGTCCTCACCATGAACAACACCTAATGTAAAAATCAATGATTTTGAAATAAAAAAGTCGGAAATAGCTCAAAATTTGTGAGAAGAAGTTCATCTATTAAATTGTTAGGATAGCCCATGTGGGAATTTTTCGCAAGTAGCCAATCAATGGAAAATGCACAGGATGCATGGTATGGGTAATGATAGCACGTGTCATGTGTTTGACCTGAGAGAGAGAGAGAGAGAGAGAGAGAGAGAGAGAGAGAGAGAGAGAGAGAGAGAGAGAGAGAGAGAGAGAGTAAGTACCATGAAAAAGAAGTTAAAATGGAAGTTCCCACTCAAGAATTATGCTTGTGACCTTCATCAAAGATGTTAACCGGTAAATGAATATACTGAGAAGTTCCATAAATTGACATCGCAGCCGATGGGTAAGGTTTTATGAGCATGAAGACTAAAAAAGATTTCAAGATATCTTAACCGTCTTCACTTGGACATAAGAAATGAATTGGCATTCAAAGATGTATACGATTTGGTGCCCTAATGGGATTGTCCTTACCAATGGGGTAGCATGATAAAAGCCCCTTTTTTTTTTTCAAAATTTTACTCATGTTTCCCCCCTTTTTTTTTTTTTTTTCCATTTAAACCATGAAGGAAGCTTAAAAACTCATTTTAAGCTAGATTTAGACGTATTTGGGGCAAGGTATTCCGTAATTGTAATGGTGTGGCCGTAACAACCAACACCGTTACCTTTACAATACGGGGTGTAACAGCCGTTACATGCGCCATAATGGCCATTATGTTTTTTTTTTTTTTAAAAAAAAAATTTATTTATTTAATTATTGGAAAAAATCGAAAAACCTGTATCGGATTGTTATGAGGCCTTTACGGTCTTTACGGGGGGGCGTAATGGGCCGTTATGAGGGTCGTAACGGCCTTTACGGGTCATTTTTCCCCGTAACGGCCGTTACAACCTTTACGATCCTATAATGTGTAACGGTTGTCACCGTTATCTTTACGTAACAACCTTTACTGTCCCATAACGGCCTTTATGACACACCATGATTTTGGGATCAAAACAAATGATTTGAATGAGATTCGACAAATTAAAGCGAAGTGGATCTTATGGGAAAAATTGGATAGAAGGGTAAGTCTTCACTTTCTTTTTTATATTTTTATCTTCTTTTTGTTGTATTTTAATGTAATGGGCCCAAAATTTACTAAATTATGCTTGATTTGTGTTCAATTAGTGCCAATTTAGTTGACCTTGAACAAGTCAAACTGACAAATAACATTCTCATCAAAGAATGGTCTGATACACTATCATTGTATGTCTAAAATACAAGATATGGTAGATTCTGGAATATCTTATTATTCTCTCTCTCTCTCTCTCTCTCTCTCTCTTTATATTTTCCATAATTCTTTGGCTTAATTTTTCTAACTGAAACGGGCCAATATGGTTTGATACGGACCGACATCGATACATGATGCCCATATCGTATCCTTTTTTGGTCGAGTTGATATGGCCTCTGATATTGATATTAAGAACCGTGGAAGAGGTGGTAGATGTGTGTACGGTAATAGGGCGAGTCATTAATTATCCAATGGACTATAGTATTGACATCCTAGGTGATTGATAAGGGGCAATGACTATGACTTAACATCTTCCGTACCACTTGCAATTTTGTTGGGAAAATATGTACAATCCTGATCATGGTGTGCCATAACGATTGTTACGGGGCCATAAAGGCTGTTATGTAAAGATAATGGTGGCAACCGTTACACGTTATGGGGTCGTAACGGTTGTTATGGCCATTATGGAAACAATGACCCATAATCTCTGTTACGACCTCCGTAGCGACCCATCATGCCCCCTGTAAAGACCGTAATGGCCCCGTAACTGTCGGTTATGGGGCAAATATAGGTTTTTTTTTTTTTTTTTTTTTTTCCAATAAAAAAAGAGGTTGTTATGGAAGGAGTAATGGCCGTTACAACCCATATCGTAGAGGTAACAGTGGTAGCTGTTACACCGTCACTATTACGAAATACCATGATCCTTATAAATGTGGGAGTAATGAGGACACCGTCTCTCAAGAAATATTGAATAAATAAGAACTTAAAGAATACCCAAATTCCTTGGTTCATGAAAGGGGGACAAGTTCTTGTTAACTTTCCTTCTTTACTAGATCTAAGGATAAGGATGAGGTGTGTTGTGACGTGTTCCCCATGGATGCATCCCACATTTTGTTGAGGATACCATGGTTGTGAAGTTGAGATATGGTGCGTTTGGCTTAGGCTTGCCATATTTTCCTCCCTTGCAACCCTCACTGTAGTACTGGATTCACTTATCATTGTCTAGAGAGCTGCCAACCCGGCATTTTCCAATATCAATCTATGCATAGCATGACATGACACCAGCTAGCCATGTTGTGCTGCACACATGAACATGCATGGCGAAAAAATACTGCAACCTCAGCTCTACCAATATTTTCTCTTGCCGCTCATCCATCTCAACATCCTTCTTTCAGCTACACATCCTAATAACATGTTGTTCCTCGACTACCCAACATTGGACATGACTAGTCGTAGAGTCATCATTTGAAATCTCCCCTTCAATATGATTTGTGGGTGAAAATCAAATAAACACCAGAGGCATATCTCCACTTAGCTTTAATTCTATGAGCAACACCTTTCTCTATCTCTCCACTCATATGATTATCGACCCAAGTCCTCTGCAGTACTCCTTGGTCCACAATCTTAACTAACACCTTGTTTTCACTCCCATTGTTACTAGAATTGCATTCCATATACTATGTTTTAGTTCGACTGATTTAAAAGCTTTAGCTTTTAAGCATCCCTCAATGTTTCTAGCTTTGTGTTTACCCCTTCCCTCATCTCCGCAATCAAAACCGTCTGATTGTCTTTGTAGACAACATACACCACATAATCTATTCCTGTAACTGCCTCCTTAACTCGTCCATACCCAATGCAAGAAGATACTGGTCAATGCCGATCCTATAGTAATTGGAAACTCACTTGTCTCTCCACTAAAGGTCCTCACATTTCTTACTGCTCCTTTATACATATCCTAAATCATGTAAATATATCCTCTGGAGACTCCTTTCTTTCCCAACACCTAGAGATCCTTCCTCCTCTCCGTATATTTTTTCTGTCAGTTGTCTAAGTAGGGAAATAGCCTCAATGGTTGACCTTCATGGCATGAATCCAAACTGTTTTTCTGATGCATTTGTCTCATGCCTCAATCTTTGCTCAATCACTCTCCCAAAGCTTAAATTTAATTCATGATAGTTAGCTCTCTGTCTCTCGTTTATTCTTGTAATGGGTTGTTACATTCGTATAGCATTATCTTCGATCTTACGATTTTGTTGGACAACTTTGTCAAGCAAAAGAAGCAAATATCTTTTATGCACTTCCAAACCTCTACTGATGTACCATATGGCCGGGCCTCTCCTGTCTTCATCTTTCTCAAAGCTTCTTTTACTTCTTTCACCTCAACAGAAAATGAAGGTTAATGATGTGACATTAGTTTTCTAGTTGTCTGTAATAGCAACTCATGGTCTAATCTCTTGATCAACTTGCTTGCCTACCAAAAAGAAGAAAAAATATGGAACAATCTGTTTTCTTTTCATTTTCTAAATACTCAGTATTTTTTTGTAGTGTTGCATGCTTTTGAGAATAATTTACACACTTTTTCTCATATAACGATTAAGTTTCGAGACACAATGTTGTTTATTACGGATCACCATATGCAATGGGAGTGATACTTTCTTGAATGTGTCCCCTTATATTTTTGCTCTGCAGCTTTGCTGATCTCCAGAAACCACAAGTTGAACTTGATGGAAAGGCTTGTGCAGCTGCTGGACAGAGTGGCCTCATGGCTCTCTATGATGCCTTGTTTAGTCAAGTGAGGAAAAAAAAGAAAACCACTTCCTTTTCTATTCAATCTTTGTAAATGGACTGGAACTTGTGATGAAATTACCAAAAAAAGTGTTCTCCTTCTTTTGTTTACATCTAACACCTGTTTTAGCTGCAGTAGCAGGTTGCTGTTTTCAGTTCATTCATATTTCATCTTATTTTCCAATGACGTTCATGAGTTCATCCAATATTGTAAGTGTCTATGTTTGTATGCAGTTGGATGTGACATCTTCCCAGCTTCTTGTGACTGATAGTGAATTTCACGATCAAGAGTTCAGGATGCAACTTTCTGAAACTGTGAATTCGTTGTTAGCTCTCAGGGTTATTCCCGTTTTTAATGAAAATGATGCAATCAGTACCAGGCGAGCACCGTATGAGGTTTGTTCCTCTTTCATGTTTTCCTTTTGCTTGAACTATGTGAATACTTGAATTCTTTATCATTTGGGTACATTTTATTTAAAGGAAAAGCTGTCTCATGGCAAGGCTTTTGCCTTTTGCTTGTTGTACTGCTGCCATCTCTCTACCTTGTCCTTCCATTTTTTAAATAAAATTTGTGAAGAGGAAGAATCCTAGGTCAATGGTGTTCAAGATAAAGAGATTTTAAAGATTTCCTGGCAGTAAGGATTGGTGGGACATAATCATCTTATGGAAAGGATGGAGATTTGCAAAGCAAAGAGGGACGTGGTGTTAGATTTGGAGTATTAGTAAGGCACTCATGTGTAGAAGAAGAAGAACAACAAGAAGAACACGGGCATAATCTTGTAATATTCTGTAATGTCATGTTTATAAAATCCTAGGTCAATTGTGTTCAACATAAAGAGATTTTAAAGACTTCTTGTCAATAAAGATTGGTGGGACATAATCATCATCTTATGGAATGGATAGAGATTTGCAAAGAAAAGTGATCACGAGTAAGAATGGGCTCGGGAATAGTGGTTGGGATGTTTGGAACTTGGGATTAAACTTAATCAACAACTTGGTTTCATTGGAGGATGAAATGTGTTGCCCTATCATAACATGTGTTTTCTTTTCCCAGACTACTTGCACTAACCTGGCACTTCTTCAAGCAGTTTAGAGATAGTTGTAATGGTTTCGGTCCAGGGCCGCACATGCTACATAATGGATGAATGAGAGATCTCGTTAGCACATTTGAGATTTGAGGTAGGGGTCTCACCCATGAGGGTTTAGATTCAATCCTAATTACTCACAAAAATAGGTACTGCTTAGCTAGGATCTCCCCATGTTTCTGTGAGATGGAATTTGTGACCAATGGTTTCGCAAAAGCAGCAGTTCTGCCCATTCTGTGTTGGACTATCTCGACCTCTTGACTGGTTGTATTTTTATTTTTTTATTCGAAATAAATTTGTGATCTATCAAGACTCAGAAGAGGCTTAATATTGAGGTAGTTCATTGACTATGCGATACTTAACAGGCAATTCGTCAGTGTGTCCATTGGAGTTCAATAATTTGGGTGGGTAATCCCAGCAAGTCAGTGATGGATCCTTTATGGTGTGATTACTTAACCCAGTTTATGTCATGTTCTTATCAATATCTCTCATGTTCATGCCAGGAATAGCTTCGAGTACTTCCATCCTTGCTGATTTGTTTGTCTATTTAATTCAAATTAATTTCTCTAATAGTGATCATCATGCACAGGATTCATCTGGTATCTTCTGGGATAATGACAGTTTAGCAGCTTTATTGGCTTTGGAGTTGAAAGCTGATCTTCTTATTCTTTTGAGTGATGTGGATGGCTTGTATAGTGGCCCACCTGGAGAACCACATTCGAAGCTTATCCATACATATATAAAAGAAAAGCATCACGGAGGGATCACATTTGGAGACAAATCCAGGGTGGGAAGAGGGGGTATGACTGCTAAAGTAAAAGCTGCTGTTTATGCAGCTTATGCAGGTATCCCTGTTGTTATTACCAGGTACTTTTCTGACCTTATGCTTCATGTTAAAGTTTAATATACTCGTCACTTTTGGGGACTTTGGATGCACATTTCAACTTTTGATTTGTCATATTCTATTTATTTGACTATATTCCTACTATAAATGAGCCCGGAGCTGCTAAACTGTGGTCTAACTGAAGTTACGGCCCTTGACTGAGTGGAATGGGGAATAGGATTCATGTAGCCAACCCCAATTAGTTGGGTGATAAGGCTTACATATGGCAATGACAACAATAGTGATGAAAAACTTTTCCTAATTGAGTCATACATAGGACATTAGTTGCTTGGCCTAAACTCTAAAGTTAGAAATTTGGGATGATATTGGGGAACTTGGGATGTTTACTGTACCATTTTAAAGGTCATCATGTTTAAAAATTTTAATCTATCAGAATCAATCATCCCTTTGTTTCTTCTTTGAGCATATAGGGAAGTCCTTCCAAAATTGAAAAAAAAAAATGCATTTCATGCCCTAGCAATTAGCAAAAGATTAGTGTCAAGTTGAAAATATTGAATTGGTTCCATAGAGTTGCAGTTGCCCAAAGTAGATAATTTCCTAACACTAGGTGGCATGCTAAGTTCTCATGTACAGATTGATCTAGCCGGCTATCTATCTGATTGAACTCTAACTCACTTTCCATCTGTATTGAAGTGGTTTTGCAACTGATAACATCATAAAAGTACTTCAAGGAGTACGTGTTGGTACTCTCTTTCATCAGGATGCATCTTTATGGGTCTCATCCAAAGAAGTTGGTGCCCGCGAAATGGCTGTTGCAGCAAGGGAATGTTCTAGGCGACTTCAGGTACCAAGTGATCACTTCTTGTGATGAAAAAACTTGCATTATTTTGTATTGTGGTAGTTTGTTTGTTTCTTTGCTGTGTATTTTTGGCAGTGATTAGTTTTATAAGACTGAAGTTTTAATGTATCCATTCTGTGCAATCTCCTTGAAGCGTGGATGAAACACTCTTGGTTCTCCTCAGAAGACTAGTGATTCTGATTGTTTGACCATACAGTATGTGAATGGTTTTCATTGCAGACCCTATCTTCACAGGATCGAAGGAAAATTTTACTGGATATTGCTGATGCTCTGGAAGCAAATGAGAACTTGATCAAAGTTGAGAATGATGCTGACATCGTTGCTGCACAAATGGATGGATATGAAAAGTCATTGATATCTCGCCTGACTTTGAAGCCAGGAAAGGCAAGGCATCACAAGTAACTGAAATTTGCTTCTGATGGATAACTTGCGTTACCTGCTTTGGATCTTTATAACTTCTTTGGCTTTTGCTATGCATTGAAAAAGATTGTTTTCCAAAATTTGTCATGTTTATGTGGTAGATGCCATCTTGGATGAAGTATTCTCCTTGTTTCATGAAAAGTATTTCCATCCCATCTGATTTTTTGAACACATCTGTATTGTTGGCAGATCTCAAGTCTTTCAAAATCCATTCGTGTGCTTGCTGACATGGATGATCCGATTGGTCATGTTTTGAAGAGAACGGAGGTAAGGGGAGTGGACTGTCAAGGAATTTCCTTTATTTAAACTTTTAACCTTTTGCACTTCTGAATCATTCAAAAAAAGAAAAAGAAAAAGAGGAAGAGAGGAACATAGAAAAAGTAAGAAGAAGAAGCAACCTTACACCTTTGGAAGAAGCAAGTCAATGTATATGTAACCATAATGATGTTGGGCTTTATTTTCTAATTTCTATGATTACAAACTCTTAGATGAATGTGTGTGTGTGTGTGTGTGTGTGTGTGTGTGTGTGTGTGTGTCTTTTAGCATCACATCCTTTTGCATTGATTGCGCGTGTGTGTGTCCACGTGCAAAATGAAGCAGTTAGATTAGCATCACATCCCTTTTGCATTGATCTCATGCACTGACATGTGTGTTTGTATGGACATGTGGAATGAAATCATTTGGATTAGCATCACATCCTTTTGCATTGATCTCTATACTTGAAGTTTGAATTCTGAAGTAAAGTTGGCATCCAGCTTGCAGATGGGCTTATCTTAGAAAAGACATCATGTCCCTTGGGTGTTCTCCTGATTGTTTTTGAGTCTCGGCCAGATGCACTAGTTCAGGTACAATATTGCAGTTCTCACTTATATTCAATTTTTAAACATAACAAGTAGCTGGTCAGCTTTTCTAGTTAGTTTCTGTAAACATTACATATGAAGGTCACTGGATGCTGCTTCTAGTACTATATTGTGGAGAATTCATTAGTTATCCAATCTCTGTTAATTATATTGAAATAATATTAGTTGGATGATTATTTATGCAGCAAGTAAAAGGGACCCTGCTGATCATTTTGTCTTCAGTTCAGCCTTTTGTCATGACGATCTCTCTTATATAAGATGAATAACTGGTCAAGTGGGTTAGAGCTTATATGTATGCAGTAGTTAAATTATGGTCCTGGATCTTGACTGCTCGAAATATTGGTATTGTGTTATGTATCACACCCTTGGGATACAGATACGTATCGGTTATCGCATGAGATATATCGGTTGTATCGTGTAATGTATCGCTGTTGTTGGAAACATGGGGAAACATTGGAAATTGTGGAATTTTTCAATGAAATTTCAGTGATTGTTAAAAAAGACATCAATACACACTTACAAATCAAAACATTACAAAAAAACAAGTGCACATAATAGGTTTTCTTTGTATGGGGTTCTAATATATGCGTTGTCCAACTGAATTGATGCAAGTATATTCAAACTTTACTCATATAATTTATAGATGTAAGTAGACGTGTGGAAACACAAACAATACATTCAAAAGCAAGAGAAGAATCACTAGATCAGGTTACATACATGTTTGATTTTATGTTTGGACATAAAGATTGCAACTGATTTGCGAGAAATTGGGAAAATTTTGATTTTTTTTTCAATTTTCCACGACTCGGTCATTTTCATCCAAATCTCGAAATCGAAGCTCCCAATCCAAGATTTTTTTATCAAAAACATGAAAAATCATTGATTTGTAACAATTTCACACTGATTTAACATAATTTATAGAAGAAAAAAAATGATTGGAAATAAAAAAACGCGCACTGATCAAACATGTGGGATATATCCCACTACTGCGTTTTGTATCGCATAGGTGGGATACAAGACATATCGTGGGATATATCGGCTGATATCGTCGATATTTAAAACACTGATTATATCAGAAAATCACTTCTGCCTATGTTCTTAATGGCGTGGAGATTCAGGCAGTACTGTGTGCATTGATCAGGTTCATCATAGTATTGACCGAACCCATGCAGTATGAATAAAGACTCAAACTGTCGAAATTTCTACTGCAGCATATCCACTATGTTCAAGAATGTGTCACATGATTTTTTTTTTTTTTTTTTTTTTTTTTTTGTGGTTTCATTCTGATGAATATTTGCCATATCGATGGCATAGATTCAGGCAGTGCTATGTGCATTGATCAGGTTCATCATGATATTGACCAAACTTGCAGTACAAATAAAGACTCATGCCAATCTGTTAAAATTTCCACTGCAGGTTATCCACTATGTTCAAGAATGTTTCATGTGATTTTTTATTTATTTATTGTTTGCTTCTGATGAATATGTGCCATATTGATGGCATCCATATAGATCTCAGTTTCCACAGGCGGAGTTCAGTTGGAAGAAGAAAAGCCTTCCCTCTGGTAGAATTGAGAGCAGATATCAGTTGAACTCTCAATTCCAAAACCCAATTTTCTCCTCTCAGTTTTGAGCACTATGGCTGCAGCCCTCAGTGCTGATCATTGGGCTCACCTTTCAAAGCAGCGTTTTAAATATTGATAGTATTGGTTGATACTATCGTTATCACAGGTCAGCAATATAAGATATGGGGCAATTGAAAAATTCCCCATGATTGTAATAAATACTGAATGTGTTGGTTGATATATTGCAATATGTATCGATATCATGGTATATCACACAAAACCCTTTATAAAATTGCACTCTATCATTTATACATGCGATAGTATTGCATGTATCGATGATACATATCCGAAAATCCTGGGATGTTCAGAGAAATTTGTAAAAGTTGCTAAAATAAAGATTTATTTATTTATTTTTTACATCAAAATTTTGGGGGAATGTGTTGGTATGTTTTAACGTCTCAATTTTATATTGAAACAAGATTTTGGTGGAGAAATTGTGATCTGAGAGTGGGAACTGGCTGGAACCCACTCAGTGAAATGTATTTAAATCCATTTCTTTTGTTAGGATTAGGAAGCAAATAGTTGCAAATCAACTTCTATGCATGACTTTTATTCATTAACATGGGTTTGAGGCAAGACATTTTGAATTTGAACGTGGAAAATGAAAGAAATTGGGGAAATCCAAAAATTTTCTGTTTTCACCCTTTTAAAATGCAAAGTGTCTGGAAAATTTATATTTTGATGAGTATACACTGATCTACGGTTTGGCCACACTCTTTCATTTTTTGTTGTTGTATTATTTGTATTCTTTTACTAATATTGTAGGATACTTGAATGATATGAACTCATTTTGGATATATAACTGCATCATTTAGGCCCCTATACAATGGAAACTTGTTGTCCATGCTTGGTTTTGTAATGTTTTGAGGGTTCTAAGTGTGTAACCATGCCCCTTTTAACATCTCCTAAAGTTTCATTGAAAAATTCCATCATTTTCTCGATGTTTCCCCAATCTTTACTTCAAACAGTGATACATTCCCCCATACATGTGATACCGATATGTTTCCGTATCCCAAGGGTGTGATACATGCATCCATACTGATACTTAAAGAACTGTTTCAAGGTAAAATTATCTAGGGCATGCTCTGCGATTGAGTTCTTCAAGCTAATGCCAAACATGTGGTGTGTGATCTGGAATGGGTGGCTACGGGCTTCCTGCCATACATTCATTACTCATTACAAACTATAATTTTTGGCTTTGTGATCAGCAGATTCAACCTTATTTTATCACAGGCCTGGAAGGATTTTTTTTTTTTCAGATGGTTGAATTTGATTACTTGTAACAACTATGTATGATATTCTTCTATACCCTTTACATGTGTCTGTTCACTTTAGATCCCACATGATCTCATCTCCATGCCAATTTCTATGCTTGAACACCATTCTATTATTGATATGCATAGATGAAAACCAATGCTTGAAATTCAAGGTTTATCTCATCTTCAGTTTGATTTTTATTCTGTGTTCAACTGGAGTGGGACTCTAGTCACAGGAACCTTCTATGCAGTTGCTGCTGCCTCTTCTAATCAACTGGAGTAAGACTTTAGTCACATGAACCTTCTATGCAGTTTCCACTTCAGAATCATGCTCCCACTCCCACTCCCGCTTCCCAGCCATTTACGTTTGCTAAAATTTTGAAGCAGACACTTCCTTGTTGCACCTGAATATACTGACACTTCTCTTCACACTGTAAATCACTTGAAAGAGATCAATTTTGTTGAATTTGGGAGTTTACACTAGTTTTTATCTAGAACTTGCTATTTAGATTGTAATTTTAGGCGTTGAAATTGGAAAGAAACCTATGTAAAAGAAGTGCTGAAATATAATTCTGTCATTGTTTTTGTTATAATTTGTCTGGTATTACATTTAATGCTTCCTTCTCTTAGTAACTTTTAGTATTTGATATGATGGAACAGATAGCTTCATTAGCTGTCCGAAGTGGGAATGGCCTTCTCCTGAAAGGAGGGAAAGAAGCCACACGATCTAATGCCATCTTGCATAAGGTATATTTGTTAGAACCATGCGTCTAATTTGTAGGTGTGGATTTTAATTTTAGCATTTTTCTCCTACAATTTCAACTTCTGTTCTGTAGATTATCACTTCAGCCATCCCCAATTCCGTGGGTGAAAAGCTTATTGGACTCGTGACTTCAAGAGATGAGATTCCTGATCTGCTGAAGGTGAGTAGTGAAGTTGGAGGGTGCTAGAAACCATGCTGACTTTTACTAACATGTTGGTGTTGACTTTTACTAACATGTTGGTGCTGAACCATCAATCTTCTCCAGCTTGATGATGTGATAGATCTGGTAATTCCAAGGGGCAGTAATAAGCTTGTTACTCAAATTAAGGAGTCAACAAAAATTCCTGTTCTTGGTCATGCTGGTAAGATGAATTAATCATGCCACATTTATTTGATATCTGCATAACATGGACCTGTAATCCTATGGAATAATACATTTCTGTACAAGAATATGAAATTGGGAGTTTGGCATTAATATTGCAGTCTCTGCTGCCCAGATGGAATCTGTCATGTTTATGTGGATAAATCGGCTAATATGGATATGGCAAAGCACATTGTTTCGGATGCGAAGATAGATTATCCGGCAGCCTGTAATGCTATGGTAATTCCTGATTGCATTCTTTAAGGTTGACCATCCATGCTTTAGTTATACTGTATTCAGTTAGATTTACATTATGACAAATCTAACTTTTTTTAATCATGTACATGGGCACTCACATGCATGCACACATGGATTGTTATCTTACCTTACCATCGTTGAGATACCATAGGTGTTGAATATGATTCTCCTTGTGATTCTTAGGAAACACTTCTTGTGCATGAGCATCTGTTGAAGACTGGTGGGCTTAATGAACTCATTGTAGAGCTCAAAACTGAAGGTATGCCTTTCTTTTCTGAAGATTTTATACTTGACGGGCTTTGGATTAATGTTATGACCCCTCCATAGCCTCAAGTAGTGAAGTTTCTTAGTGGATTTCATTTGCCGACAGTGTCAAGCGTCAACTCTTTATGCCCCATCGTTTTCTTTCCAAATGTTATTTGTGTCAAGTCACATCTCTATTCGTGGTCCCATGGCAAGCATTGCTCTAAGATGGGTTCATTTCTTCCAATCAGTAACCCATTTTGCCACCCTGTATCTGGGTCTTAAGGGCAACAAAGAGGTTGGGTGCAGCGCTAATTATTGCAAAATTGAATACGATGAAGGGGCAATTTGAAGGCAAATGAAATATACTTATTACTAAGTAATAATAGTAATAAAAAAAAGTAAATATGTACACTCCGGTATCTATGAAATTAAGTATTACATCATGCATGCACTTTTTTGCCTTAAATAGGCTATGCACATTCAAATTTACTAAATCATCATCATCATCATCATCATTATCATCATCTAAGCCTTATCCCAACTAATTGGGGTCGGCTACATGAATCCTTTTCCACCATTCCACTCTATCATGGGCCATAACTCCATATCAAACTTACAAAATCAGAACAGAAAAACTGCACAAACAGGACAATCAGCAAGTAATAATTGTATCCAACACCTAAACACATTCAGCATCATCTGAGCCTTATCCCAAGTTCCCAACTAATTGTGGTTGGCTACACAAATCCTGTTGCGCAATTCCTTGTCAGGATTCATGGTAAAAGTTGTGGCAAAAGTTTCACCTTGGCTGCCAACCTGATACAATTCTCCTTCATCTGAGCGGCAATGAGAGCACACAACTTCCACGGGCACCTAGTAATACTCGATTACATATGTTGATTAAAAATTTTAACGTCTGGTACATGTTCTATCATGAACAGGCTAAAAACATGCATGCTCACAGAAAAAAAAAAAAAATCCTCTATTCAAGAAATAATATAAAAGACCAATCCATGTACACAAAATGTGCATGCAGACATATACTTCTAATCATAAATAGCATAAATACATGCATTATTGTGAAAAAGACACCTGAGTTTTAATGATAGTTTGAAAGTAAAGTAAAAATAAAAATGGCACGAGCTGTCCCATCTACAGATTGAATTGTTGAGGCCTTATATTTGCTTGAGTTCCCCACTCCCTATTCAAAACCAAAGTGAAAACCATTTTGTCTCCCACTCGAAACACCCAAATACCTTGGAAGAAGAATGAAAAAGAAGCTCCGATGTGTTTTATAAAACCTAGTTACATGCATCTAAGCTGTCACACATGACTTGGTCAATATGACTAGGACTCTAGGATGAATATATGAGTGGTCTTTTTTTACCAATAAAAAAGTTTTTTTTCTTTAATTACCAATAAAAGTTTCGTTAATTGTCTAAAGAAAAATAGTTAATAATATGGGAAAAGGAGAGTAGTCTGGGTCTGTCGTTTTGGCAGAGTGCTGGAGTCTTTGGATATATCAACTTTTCTCAGAAAATCAAGTTTTACTTGGATGAATCATGAGTTCCTAGTTGGTGACATTTATGTGGTTACTTCACCATTGCCAATATCAGCATTAGAGGGATCTTATGACGGATTCTTTCTCTTGCTTTTGACAGGAAATTTGGAAGGAAAGGATTTTATAAAATTGAATCTTTGACAAAGGCATCACTTTGATGACTTTTCAGGTCCAGAAAAGGCAACTTGGCATAAGCAGAGATACCTGCTCCTAGAGAACGCTTGAGAATCTTCTCTAATAAATTCTCAGGTCCATTGGTTTTAGAGGGTGCTATGACTGCAATCTGGGCTGTTAGCCATCAATCCATTCCTTGGAACACCTTTGATCTTTTTGAAATCCATGAATTGGCCTCCAGGCTGCATTTTGCTTACCACATTGGTAGAGGCTAATGAGGTCAGATGCTTTTGACTAATGGGTGAATCACCCTTCCCTTTGTGTTAATGAGATTTTCCCAAAACCACAGGAGTCTCTAGGACATCAATTTCCCAAAAAAGTTTATTCTCCACTCAAAATTGGGAAAGTCTTTTTGTCCAACTGAATGAAGAGAAAGCTAATTCTAGTATGGTACTATGTATTTCCCCTCAAGTCTCCTCATCTTTTCTACTCCCTCTCCATTCTCAAACTACTGTGCCCTTTGTTGGTATTGGTTTCCTAGGTATAAAATAACAGCATCCCTTGGTTCATTGGTTTAATCCAATTTTAGGTTGGAGTTAGAACAGAAAGGACATGGTTGAAAACATCTCTGCCAATACACATTGTTTTGGTTTTACGAAAAACCTATAAGGCCAAAAGGACCTACATATCGTCCATATGGCCAATGTACATCAGTTTTTCAAAAAAAAAAAAAAAAACAAGAATGTCCACAACGATACAAATGTTCTAAACCTTCATTCAAATAGTAACTAGCTTTAGGTATCATTGTGTACAATCCACATATACCATTATTGGGCACAAAATCTCATTTCAAGCAGCAACTCATTGGAGATGATCAACTCATTGATCACTGGTCTCGTTGTTCTATAATCCAATCACAATTACAGGCTATGGTCTAGAATCCCTATAATAAACAGAACTTAAACAAAAGAGAGAGGAAAGGAGACATGATCCATGGCTCCATGCATCTTTGAAGCTACATCCAGGTTACCTAATTGTGGTTACTTCAACTAGAATTGAGTTCCTTGCTGCAAGGCAAAAATATTTTCTGCATATAATCTTTTGTAGCTTTTGGTGAGTGATTCTATAGTTTAGGCATGAATGTGTTTTGCTAGTAAATCGCTATTGTAATTAGATTACCAAATCATTGAAGAAATATAGTTAATAGTTACTAACTCATGTGCATCCATTGTAGGTGTTACTTTATATGGTGGGCCAAGAGCAAGTGCTATATTAGATATTCCGGCAGTACATTCATTCCATCATGAGTACAACTCGATGGCTTGCACGGTGGAAATTGTGGACGACGTGCTTGCTGCCATCGACCATATACATCGTCATGGAAGGCATGTTCTAACATCTCCAGTAACATCTATAGATTTCTGATTGTGATATTAGTTGGACAATGTAATGTTTCCATCAAGTTGTGATGCTATTTTAGACAAAGTGTTTTGTGTTTGATAATGTGCTATTAATGTGAGAAAGTTTCTTATCTTGGTTTACAGCATTTAAACAAATGAAAATTTGTAATTGTTCTACCCTTGATGATTTTTCAGTGCACACACTGATTGCATAATTGCGGAAGATCGTGAAGTTGCAGAAATCTTCCTTCGTCAGGTTGACAGGTGGGCATGTGTTTCTGCAAGCACTTCATGTTTGTTATTTATTGAGTACGAGTACTTGTTCTATTTACATTACAGCTGACCCTTTCTCCAGCATGCTTTTCTTCCCATTCTATTCTCCATCAAGCAGGATCATGTATGAAAATGTATAGCTATATTCGTCTATGATTCACCTCTGGATCAGATCTTCACAGCTCTGGGTAGTATGCTAGCATGAGCATAGTTATGAATATTTCTGGTATTTTGAAAATATAGCAATATTTCCTGAATAGCAATATTTCCTGAATTTTCATAAAAAATATATTCACCATAATATCCAGATATTCTTGAATATCTCCGACAATAACGTCACAATAATACCCTATATTTATGACAATATTCTTTTTAAATTTGTGGTGCAAGCAAATCTCCCGCCCTACATGTGGGACCCCACTTGAGCACACGTGTGGACGTGGGAACATGAGTGGACCCGATGTGGTACACGTGTTCCTCACATGTATCTACATGCAAGAAGCTACTAATATTAGTCATCTGTTTGTGATTATTGTTTTAAGATAAAATGGAAGGGACAAATACCACTTAAAACCAATAGGCTATAGTTTTTAAGGGCATTTTTCCCTTCATATCCAGTTGCATTAGGGTTGATGTTAGCATGTGTTGCTAGATCTTTTACTGTCATCTATTCATTGGTTTCTTTTATTGTTGAATCATTGAAGGCTACCATCGAATCTGGAATTTGACTTTAATTCAAAAGGGTTTCAAAGTTCCAAACAGTGGAATCTAATACCGAAATTCTGGATTTGAAGCATTCCCAATGCATCCAGTTGCATCACTTTGTTTGGAACACCCAAAGTTTCTGATTTTCTTGAAACCTTTTCTTCCTAGCCCTCTTATCTCATTCATGATCACCCTCTTTTTTACCTTTTGCTTATTTTGATTCTTTTATTCTTATTGATCTTGATGAAGTCATCTAGAAGTTTAAAACTGCATACCAGAAAAAAAGATATAAAGAAGAAGAACAGCGAGAACCTTCCCAAAAAAGAAAAAGAAAACAAAAGAAAAGTGAAAACCTTTCCAAAAAAAATGAAGAAGAAAAAGAAGAAGAAAAGTGACACTTGAATATTTAGTCAGAGGTGTCATTTTTAGATAAACCACCATGGGTTGTAAATCAAGTTATTGAGTTATACGGTCACTTGTATGTTTTATCTAGCGGAAAGTGAATGGTCAGAGTTTCAGGTTTATAGTCACTTTATATATTGCAATTTAGATATGCTTGCCAGTTTCTGGGAGAAATTCAGTGTACTCCTCCTTTTGTGGAGCCTCTGATTTCTCAAGTCAGAGAATAGCTTTGTTTTGGCATCATTTTTATTTTTATTTTTTGCGGGGGGGGGGGGGGGGGGGGGGGGGGGGGGGTGTCAATATGATCTCTTGAAAGACAAGGGTTTATATGCAGTATCAAATTGAATTGCAATTATTAGTTAGGAGGGAAAATAATCAAATTGTTATTTGCTGCTTGGCATTCTTATTGAGGGACTAGGCTCCGAATTGCAATTGCCTATTCGGTAGGTCTTTTTGATGCAATTTTGGTGCTACTTACCTCTTATGAATACCAGGGGATATCATTCATTTTCATCATTTTCTCTTCATAAAATTGAATGTTCGTGATTCAGTTTCTTATAGAAGCCTTATGCCAGCACTGTGTGATATGCCCCTTATCTTGTGAATACAAGGGGGGGTCAATATGATCTCTTGAAAGACAAGGGTTTATATGCAGTATTGAATTGAATTGCAATTATTAGTTAGGAGGGAAAATAATCAAATTGTTATTTGCCGCTTGGCATTCTTATTGGACTAGGCTCCAAATCACAATTGGCTATTCGGTAGGTCTTTTTGATGCAATTTTGGTGCTACTTACCTCTTATGAATACCAGGGGATATCATTCATTTTCATCATTTTCTCTTCATAAAATTGAATGTTCGTGATTCAGTTTCTTATAGCAGCCTTATGCCAGCACTGTGTGATATGCCCCTTATCTTATGAATACAAGGGGGGGTCAATATGATCTCTTGAAAGACAAGGGTTTATATGCAGTATTGAATTGAATTGCAATTATTAGTTAGGAGGGAAAATAATCAAATTGTTATTTGCTGCTTGGCATTCTTATTGAGGGACTAGGCTCCAAATCGCAATTGCCTATTCGGTAGGTCTTTTTGATGCAATTTTGGTGCTACTTACCTCTATGAATACCAGGGGATATCATTCATTTTCATCATTTTCTCTTCATAAAATTGAATGTTCGTGATTCAGTTTCTTATAGCAGCCTTATGCCAGCACTGTGTGATATGCCCCTTATCTTGTGAGTGGGTTCTCAAATATTGGCTGGTCTGGATATAAAGATAACTCTATGTTGTTGCTTGCTATTTTAATTATGGCAGCGCTGCCGTCTTTCACAATGCAAGCACACGATTTTGCGATGGCGCCCGTTTTGGACTTGGTGCAGAGGTATGATTTGTTTGATTTCTGCTGTTGAATGTGAAAATTGTCAAATAGCTAGCCCTTACGGAATTATGGGTCTGTCCAATGGACAGGTTGGGATAAGTACAAGTAGGATTCATGCACGAGGTCCAGTGGGTGTTGAAGGACTTCTAACAACTCGATGGTATGTTACAAACCAAATGGTGAATTGGTTTATATGCTTGATTGAGCCTTATATCAAATGGCCATGGCTTCTGGAAACGTGGGACCATGATATGCATAGTTTGCTGCAGCACAGGATCCCATAAATGTGGGGCACATCGCTCAGTGATCCAGATTGTTGGTTTGATGGGCCCTACCATGATGGGAGTGCCTCTGAAGTCTCCCAAGTGGAAGATCCAAACCCTTCCAAGAGTGACGTATGAAAAGACAGTTGAGAAATAGAGCAACTGATTAAAGGGTTTGAATCATCCAATCTAAGAGATCCTTGGAGTATTACCACCATACATGTTGGGGCCATCAGATCAGCAGCTTGGTGCAACTCTCTATGGACCCTATGGTGATGCATGTGCTCTCTTTGTTATGCACCCTCTAGTCATAGAGGTTTCCTAGAATACATCCCAATCTATTGATTGCAACAGGATACATCAGGACTTTAGCCTTTGGACCCGAGTCATCTTTCAATGATCTAAACTGGTTATATGGTGGTCACAGCTTGGATGGGGGTGTAAGTAAACATAAAAACTGTTGTATTTTGTTTCAAAATAAAATAAAATTTTCAAACATTTTGGTTTCCCTCCAAATTTTAAATTTTGATTTGCCTTTGTATTGTGGGTTTAGTCCACATCGGATTTGCCCAATAAACTTTTCCTCTATATAAGATAGGCTTTTTGCCTTGGGGCTTGAGCCCATTTAGGGGGCATGTGAATTTGGTTGGGGGGGATCTATGCCATTAGCCTCATACATGCGCGTTGAGCCAAGCGGAGTCTGTGTCTGCATGCGCACTGCAACAAGATGGAGCCGTGGGTGCAAGTGTACTCGCGGGAACTTTATTTTTGTGCGACAGTATACTCGCACTTGCGTCTTTTCATTTTGAAACAGATATGTCTGGTCAGTTGGTCACACCCGTTGGGTTTAAACCCAATGGACCAAACCCTTTCAAAAGGGTGCTTAAGGCACCATTTTGTAGTCTATATGAAGACTTCCCTTTCCGTTTTGCAAATCATCTAATCCATTTCTTCCCTCCTTTAAAAAATTTCTGTTTTAAGAAGGTTTTTAGTTACAGAGTTCGTCGCTGAGTCAACCCAACACTTCTTGGTTAAAATGCAAGTGGTTCAAGCCTGCTTACAGTGAGTGCACCGTTGGGACCGGGTCATAGTTGTATCCTGGAGGTTGATTGCTCTGGAAACCTATTGCACTTGGGACCCTACCCAAGGTAAGCAAATTGGATTTCAAGCCTAGTGCCTCACGACACACCTCGACTCAATTTTATAAGTCCTCTATCTCATTTCTTTTATTTTCTTTTTGGTTTTCGGTTTTAGTAGTCTATTTGATTCAACCAAATATTCCAACAAAAACTTCTATATTGGAATATCTTAACCAGGGGATCATTTAATTCTTTTCATTTGAATAATGGGTGGTTTTCTGAACTTTTGAATAATCAAAAGGTTGAAATATCTCAATCCGGGTATAGAAGTCCTGACATATCCTATTGCAATACGTCTAATTTAGCTTCCAATCTCACACAATTTCAATGCTGTGTATTTTTATGCGTTGATGTTAGAGAAATACTCCAGAAATCTATCCCAGAGCACTATAAGTTGTAGTAGTCTTAGTCATTGATCCAGACTGTTCATTATGTCCAACACACATTTCATGTGTTACTGTGCAAACACATCACACCGATCCAACAAATGTTAACCATTGATCAATGGTCTTTGATATGACTGTTGAGACTGTTCACACAAAATAGGTCCAATAAAAGAATTTGATCCATCTATTGGTTGCAGTCTTATGATTCAAAAGAATCATATTTGTTAGACAATTGTAGCCATCCCATTCAGAGCTTTGAAAAAGGATGGTTAAGATAATAAAGCGAACTCAAGAATGGATAAGATCATCTGATCAGTGTGATTTTTGCACGCCAGTCCATGAAATGTGTCTGAACTTAATAGACAGTTCAGATTGATGAATCGGTTGGACTTTTCAAGTAGATGGATGCACATAGGATAGTGCTCTGTGAGCAGTGGAGTTTCTCTTGATGATATTGAAAGCTTTGCAACTAACGTTTACAAATGCCTCTGCAAAATATGAAAGGATTCTGAGAGGGAGCGGGCAAGTGGTAGATGGTGACAAACGAGTAGTCTACACCCATAAGAGCATTCCTCTCCAGTCATAAGAGTTTCTCTATTTCCATCCAATGTTGTTGTCTTCCATTTTTAGTTTCTCATATCTATTTCTGTAACAATCTCAATTACATTTTTATATAAGTTATACGCATATTTATAACTTGAAAGAGATTGTGGTATGAACGCTGCTCAAAACCTCTGATTTTGCATGAAGAAGATCGAAATGATGGCATGCATCAAGTGTGTGTTCTGCAACTGCTTTGGTTGGGTTGCTTGGATTGATCCATTGGCTAGGGTTATCCATCCAGTCAGAAATTTCTGGAATATGGTCCACATCACAGAGGCTGAACTGACGAAGTAACAAACCTTCCTACTCAATATATGATAATCATGATTAGTATAACTGATTTGGTGTGATTTATTCAACAAAACATACATAGGCCTGCAGAGATCAATAGTTTCTTGAGAAATTCATAATTTCAAAGAATCCTCTATATGGAGGATAACGAAACAAATCACTTCTTACAAATCCACCTTCTTTATACTCCGTATCACCTTTTGAGAGAGAGAGAGAGAGAGAGCATATCATATCTCACCGTCCCAAAGTTCTTCAAGGCTTTTATAAGGACTACATGTTTCATGGGTTGCGAACTCTCCACGGAGAAGCCTTGCCTGCACGTCAAAACAATCAGGAATTATGAATGTCCCAAGAATCTCCCAGGTTAGACCCATTTCATCCATGTCTGTGTTTACAGACTAGCTTTACGTATGCATTCATTCATGTGAGAAGGTCCATCCATCAGCAGGTATTTTACCTGTGGAATCGAGGAGAGGCTTGAGAAGAGATCATGAGGGATGCACCAGTCGAACAGATTGATGTTTTCATTGATTCTAGATTCCGTCGTGCTCTTTGGGAGGATGCTGTGGCCACTCTGGATTCCCCAACGGAGAGCGACCTGGGCGGGTGACTTGTTGAGGTTGTTAGCAACGTCGATTAGGGTTGGGTCCTTCAATGTCTCACCTTTGATCCAAGATCCTGGAGATCCTAACGGTGAATATGCCTGCCCAATGATTTGTAATAGTGGGAGACTGTAAACAGACTACTTTCTTTCTATACTCTATTAAAACAAACAACACCATCCTCATTCTAGAAATTCATAGGAAGATAGTGGTAGGGAACATTTTTGGAATTTATGTTGGATTTTTTTGGGTTATTATAAAAAAAAGCTTGCTAATTGCACACGTGTGTGGAACCCTACCCCTACATCAATACGGGATTCGTGTGCCAGATCTGAGCTTTCCATCTGGTTGGAAACAATGCTTGGATCTTCTAGGTAGCCCACTGTATGATCGATGGTTAAAGACAATTTTTCAGGCTACGGTCTTGGGCCACCTTATATTGGATTGGCAGGATTTTAGACTACAAGATCAGATAGTGTGGCCCACCTGATGGAAAATGTAGCTAAGTACTACAAAAGCTGTTACAGATTTGCAATTTCAGGTGAAGGACATATTGGTAAATTCGAGATTATTTTAGTAAATTCGAGAAAGTTGCCAGGAGTGCAGTAAACGTACGGTTAGATGGACGTTTGTGGATTTGCAAAAGTTGTGGAGCCCAGGTTGCTGCCATCCAGGGTGGCACTCCACCTGGTTGACAGCTGGCGGCACCTTAGCATATGTCAACATGTCCTGTAGCTTCTTCGTTGAGAAATTGCTCACACCGATCGCACGTGCCTGTCCCGATGCAAACAAGCCCTCCATCGCCGTCCACGTGTCCGGAAGACATAGGGGGAGCATCGATTCTGGATCCCACCCACGTGAGCCGGGTTTCGACCTGAATGGCCAATGGATCTGTGCCACATGTGAGATGGTCCCATAGTATCATATATAATTGGAATATAAACTTTGATACTCTAGCACAGTGTGATGGTTCATACACATGCACTAAGATGCTGTGAACGTGGAATAGATGTGACTAAAATCAACCTGTCCAAGTTGTGGGCCCCGATTTAGATGGGTCGTAAATCAAAAGTTGCTCCGAACTGATGTCTCAACAGGCCGATTGGCATACATCTACTGCACGGTTTAATCGACCGGTGTCGAGCAGTCATTATGAGCTTATCTATGGTGGGTCCCAGTATTTGGATGGTTTAGATTGAGTTGCCACTTGTAGAATTTCAGAGGGCAGCTGTAGAGAAACCATCATACTATGAATGGTGCGCAGTACGCACCCCTAGCTAGGAGTGGAATAAAAGCATACGCACTAGATACAAATCAACATGGTCAAGTTGCAAGTCTTCTAATGTCTTGCTAAGTGCCTTTGAGACATCCTCTGGTGAGTGGTCACTACACCTGCAATTTAAATATTTCAATCAAGGTTTTTTTCAAAATTGGTCTACCAATTACAGTATTGTACGGATGATATTGACGCAGGGGAGGACGTGAGGTCGAGCACCGTCTTCCTCAAGAGGATAACTATTCCGAATCCACGGAACTTCTCTAGACTCCTCACAGAGACTTCTCGAATCCACGAGAAAAGAGAGCAGAAAATAGAAATAAATTCTAAATAAATTCGAAATAGATTAATGAATGAATAAAAACGAGTTCACAACCCTTTAAAAAGTGTACTAAGCAATGGAAAGAAATCAGAATCAAACTACAACTAGGACTCTTAGAATTCGCGACTTACTATAAATAGTAAACTTACTATTTATAGACAGGTCGTGATGTCTACTAGTGCGCAAGGTTTTCGGCCAAAAATAGTAAGTGTCCTATTTGGCTTCACCAACCCGTTCTCCTAATTATTCTAAGCTCTTTTCACGTTGGGCGCAACTCCTAAAGCCCGACGGATGAAGAGTTATAAGCAAACTAAAATTACTTTTATAGTAAAAACGAAATTGAAACAGGGAAAACGACCGTCAAATCAGGGGTTTCTTGCAATTCCGAGCATCGTAACCCGGCATAGCTGGGTCAGTTGGCTAAAGTAGCTCGTTCTACCCCAAAATCATATATTTTTCGTCGGCTAACTCATCCCGGATTGTGAGATACGCCTGATTTAAGGTCTGATGGTCCAAATCACTTCTGTCGCCGACCGGGCCTTTTCTGATCCATCTTTGCTATGTAATTGTCCGCGACCCGCTCTACATCAGATATCCAAGCTGTCCATCAGATGCATCCCATCACACTAGCCCCAAGTCTCAAAAGTGGGCCACATCAATGGAATCTGTTTGGTGGGGGACGCCTGATCTTGGTTTGTGTGGGGCCCAACATGCTGTGTGTACAGAATCTGGGCCACTCAACCACTTATTCTAGGATGGAATCAAGGGTGGACATTCCCTCTTAACTATCTGAAAATCATCAGTAATTAGGCGTGAGGATTAGCTTTACCAATGAAGACTGGCCCACCACCATAACAAGAGGTGGTCCCCATGCATGACAACAAATGAATGAGATGAGACAGTCCATGCACCGTCTGTCTGTCTCATTCATTAAAAGAAGAAAAAGAGAAGAAAAGGTACCACAGCTTGGATGTAATCCACATTTCACTCCGTTTAACTACACCATTAGAAAATAGCTGCTTCAAAGCTGCCCCAACCTGCAACGATGCAAAACAGTAACTTCTTCCCTCAAGAAAATTCTCTACAGTAGACCATATAGTCTATGAACATGGCATGGCATCTGCATTACAAATGGCATAATGGTAAGCCAGACCGACTGTCCAACTTGTAGGCCCCACTAGTAAAGATTAATGTCAGTCTATTCAGATGTAGGGAAGGCGTTTTTCCATCTACTTATCTTGGCTTTTCTCTATGTATTAGACTAGGCAGCTAAACATTTATAGGATAAAGTAATTGAGAGATTTGAAAGGAAATTATCTCAATGAAAGAGTAGACATTTATGATTAGAGGAGAGGTTAACCCTAATCAAGTTAGAAATGTCGAATCTACCGATTTACTTCATGTCATTATTCAAATGTCCAAACTCGGTTTTGGTTTGATCGGAAAGAATTTCGCATGATTTACTTTTGAAGGGAGCGGAGGAAAAGTAAAGTTTCATCTTATGAAGTAGGAGGATGTTTGTTAGCCATGGGATCAAGAAGGGGCCAGGCTGAGAAGTTCGAAAGTAGTAAATGTAGTGTCATTGGGAAAATGGTTTAATTTATGGGGGGAGGTGGTGGGTAGGAAGTGTGGTATTGAAGGGGGTGGACTTGATCCTCGTCTTCTTGGCTTTGGAAATCGGTAGCTTCAGTAAGTAAGAAGCAAGGTGTGGGAAGGGGTTAGTTTTTCTCTAGATAATGGACTAAAGATTAGGTTTTAGGATGATATATGGGTAGGGGAGCAGAAATTCAGTGAAGTTTTCCCAAGGTTAGCAAGGTTGTTGATGAGTGCGGAAATATTGGTTGCAAGTTGTTTTATTTTACAAGGTGAGGAGGTTATTTGGGTCCCGCCTTGTAAAAGGAACTTAGATGATGAAGTGTTGAAGTTATTTTCCAAGGTGAGGCCGGTGTTATCAGAATTGGACTCGATGGTGTGGTTAAAAGAGAAGTGGGGAAATTTTTCTGTTAAATCTTTTTTCAAGACGCTCTGTGGTGAAGGGGCTAGTGTTGGGGTTGGTCCATCCACTTTTGTTTGATGCTATGGTGCACCCCCAAAGGTGGCTGCTTTAGCATGGCTTGTGGGATGTAAAAAGGTGCTTACAGTTGATAAGTGATAACCTTCGCAAAAGGAATATGATTCTACAAAAATGTACATGTAATGTGCTTCCAAGACGAGGAAACGGTGGTCACTTATCATTCATTGTGCATTCGCACGGCAACTGCAGGAAAACTTCTTCAATCTGTTTGGAGTAATGTAGATACAGCCAAACTCCATTGGTCAATCTTCATGATTGGGCATGGAGGTGTCTCAAGTAAGTCAGGGTCAAAACTTTCACTCCTAAGTCTGCAGGGATTTGCTTTTTATGGCGGGAAAGAAATAACCAGTGTTTTAGGAATCAGGCGGGGCGAGTTGTAGAGGCCTTCAGCAGGGCAAAGCTGCATGTGAAGGAATGGTCAATCACATTGAAGCTTATTGATCATTTTCCCAGTAATTGGCTTGAGCTATAGTGGTTTTTCTATTTGCTCTTGTAAATTTGTATATCATGGCAGCAGCCTTTCTTTTTTAATAAAATGTTACTCAGTGTTTTTTTTTTTTTTTTTTTTTTTTAAAGTAAAGGGATTTGCCTTATTGACATGATGGTCATACTCATCCAGTTGGTACGTGATTTTGGGTTGGGTCACATTCAGAGTAGGGCCCACAATTTCGATGATCTGGATTTACTGCATATTACGCAACGTGTGGCCAATGTGTGCTAGAGCATGATCCACTATGCTCAACCAAGTATTATATAATTGTAAAGAAATGGATTAAAAAAGAAAAGAAAAACTAAGAAGTTTTACCTCTTTTTCATTGTCATACACTCTGGCACAATCTATGTGTCTATAACCGGCCTGCACAATCATCCAACCACTGAGAAAAATTACTGAAATTTTAATAGAATAATAACACCATCATGGACTAGACTGACATTTTTGCCAACAAATTTCTATAGAAGATGAACAAATTCTGGAGTCTTCACTAGCCAAAATCTCGGAATCTACGGCATGGCAGAAACTGTAGAACCACAATGACTTTACAAGGGTCAAGATAAATGGTTTAGATTGAATAATTTCATCTGGTCTACATCCACACATTCCAAGCAAGGGCATCAATACACAGAAAAGGGAGGTGTTAGATATGCTTCTCCACCCGTACACGTGTACGGTCTCTACTTTACGGGATTTAGTGGTAATGAAAATGTTAGCTCTTGATTATAGATTGTAGTTCAAGATAAATAAATAAATAAACACTAAGGAAAGGAATATATAGAAAGAAAATGTAAAATACAAGACAAAATATGAAGGCATAAACTAAAAATGCCAAGTAGGAGTTGTGTGAGAGGGAAATAAAATAAAAATCCAAAGCATGGATGTATAAAAGGGAAAATATAACAATGCAATAGCAATATAAAGAAAATTATTTATGTCGTGGGATCAACTGTTGATGTAGATGGAAGATCTTCAACACACCTCTATGATAGAGAAGATCGAATCTCTCAAATCTTCAACTCTACTATATGAAAGATTATAGATTCGATGAAGGGCCTTGATTAGAGATATGAGCGAGAGAAGAAGGAACTTACACTCTAATAAGAAAAGTTGAGAGTGTTCGTAGATCTCCACCTAATCTTGGTCCTTTTCATAAGGAATGGTATGGCTATGGTCTAGAGAAGAAAGGAATGTGGGAACTTGGGAAAAGGACCTAAGGGCCTTTTTGGGGGTAGAAATAGAGGAGAGGTCTGTTTAGAGTTGAGGTTAATATTGAGTTGGTTATTTGATATAAGTGGGGGTTAAATATGCACATGACCCATTTTTATTGGTCCTTAAGTACTGGGAGCACATGGAAATTTCTTAAGGTACGCCTAGTACTTTGTAGAAACTTAATGGGTGAGTAGTTAATGCGGGGGCATTTTCACATCGGGCTCTAGTGGGGTTGCCTGTGGGATGCAGGGGCACACTCAGGGTGGGCGGCCCGTGTGAGGCGGTACCCATGTGATTTGGGGCCCACGAGGGGGGTTCGGCCAAGGTCCTAACCCATGCAATGTGGGGCCTGGGCTATGAGATAAATGGATTAATTCGCCATGCTCTATCGGTTCGAGCTTTTAGAGCAAGTGGTTAATTGTCCGGCATCACATTGGACTGTTCACCCTGTTCTACTCCAAAAATTAAGAAGAATTGTGAACTTTGTTAGGCTCATATGACCATTAAATATATTTTTTGGGTGTATGGCCCATCCACATGGGCCCAATAAATGGATAGTCCAAATCTAATAGAGGTGTGCCGGGTCTACTAACAAACTAATTGTTGGATGGAAATAGGTGTACCAAAATGCAATTTGAATAGACACCCCATTTCAGTTATTATCAAACTAATCATTATTTGCAAAACATAAAGGGACGTTTAGATCGGAGTAAATGGAGGTAAATGGGGGGAAATTGGGAGTGAATGGAGGTATATGGCATTTGAAGAGTATTTGAATGGGAGTAAAATGTATGAAAATGAAATGAAATGTGAGTAAATGGGCGTGTAAATGAAATCCTCTCTCTCAAAGAGAGGATTTACAACTAAATTGAGTGAAATGACTTTTCTAGCTCCCTTGGAGAGTTGCACCAATAAACAAAGGTGTCACTATGCATATGTCCACCATATACGTTGTATGCTAATGATACTCTGAAACAATCCAATTATGGGCTACATCACTATAATCACACTAATAGAATTATCCAAGCTATCCAAAGGTTGCTTATCTAAATGGATGGTTAAAAAATGTTGGCTAGTCGCTTGTTTGTGATCCTTACGTTTGTGGACCACCAGAGGCTCGAAGTTTCCTCATTTTTGGCCTAAGTATATATTTCAATGGGCTTATGACAATCATTCCGTTAAATATCACATACGTACACTAAGATATTAAAGCTGATTCGAGATATCACATATGTTCTTGTGAATATATTGAAAAAAAATCCAATTCTTCTATTTGCTCCCATCTAAACAGAGTATTTGGATTTCAAATGCATTCCATTTACTCTCATCCAAACACAATTGAGTAAGCAATTGCTCCCAATTCATTTACTTCCAATTCCATTTCCCATTTACCTCCATTAACAAGCTCCCAAAAGAGCCCTAGATGGATTGAAACAAAATCATGCAATTACCTTAACGGCGGCAATGACGGCATCGCCAACCACACCCGGTGGGGCTTTCCACGTCCCCAATCCGACGGACGGCATCTTCGCGCCCGTGTTTAGTTCAAAATACTGCGGCCCAAAATCCATCATAGCCTAAACAAAACTAGCACCACTCACCAAATAATCTTATACAATAATTAAAAAGCTAAAACTATAATTAAAATAACCCTCTTTGCTTAAAATTGCCTTTCAATCTATCAGTCGGCACTCATCGGAGAATGTGCTCAATGATCCAGGCCGTCCATTAGAACAGCCACTTCTTGGATGGACCACTGGAAAGAATCAAGATTCATCGGACGGTCCAAACCATGTAATCTGTTTAATAGACTATGTAGAGTACTAAGAGGTGGACGTTCCGATTTGGGTTTTGGGCAATGTCATATCTAAGAGGTGACCATCCTAATGGACGGCTTGGATCAATGAAAAAGGTGGTGAAGATTAGCAAATTACCGGAAGTTATTGTGTTTGGGGCTCTCCTGAGTCGTGAGAATTGCTTCGTTCATGTGAGAGAGAAAGAGAGAATGGATGTTATGATGTGGAAAATCCTTCAAGCAGGGACCCATTTTTTAGCTTCGAAATCGGCGTATGACCTGTTCCTCGCCGAGTTTTTGACAATTTCCCGCGAGAAGTCCGCCGCGGCGAGTGAATAATATGAGCCGCGGATCTTGAAAGCCACGCTTAGAAATTTCGAAAATATCGGAAGAGCGTCCTTTGTCGGAGGTCAACCAAATTGCCCTCCCGTTGACAGAAAATTACGAAATTCCACCGATTCCAAGACAACAGAAACCCTAAGCCATGCCCGTGTTGAAAAGATAGTCCGCGGACTACTGAAAGGAAATCTATAGTAATTGGGACCTGGTTTGGCTAGTGATCGGTGCTATGTGAACCCCACCATGATGTATGTGTTTTATCCACGCCGTCCATATATTTTTAAAGATAATTTTAGGGCCTGAGCCCAAAAATGAGTTAGATCTAAGTCTCAGGTGGACCACACCATGGGAAAACAGTTGTGATTGAATGTCCACCATTAAAAACTTCCGATGGCCCACTGTAACGGTTATTTGACATCTAACTTGTTGATTAGGTCATACAGACTTGGATGAAGGGAAAAATATATATATATCAGCTTGATCCAAAACTTTTGTGGCACCCAAGAAGTTTTTAATGGTGGGCGTTCAATCAACACTGTGCGGCCCACTTGAGATTTGGATCAACCTCTTTTTGGGATCATACCATAAAATGGTCTGGAAGAATGGGTGGACGGCATGGATGAAATAATCACATCATGGTGGGAACCAAAGAGCACCGACCACTAGCCATTGGCTAGTGGCAGGGTGAGTAGCCGATCCGTTTTCATTCGGTCGTTGGAGAGGTGGACGAAGTAAGACCAAATTCAGAAAGGAGGCCCCACCCTGGATAACGGTCCTTTTTTGGTCAACGTGATCCTAACCGTTGAAAAAATGGACGTCTTGATTGTTCCGAACAGCCACACTCATACCCTGCTGACGGATTACAAATTTACTTTAAAAAGCTGACATGTGAGACGTCCAATAACAGATCTGGCCCGTCCAATCATTCCATGTATCACTATTAGTAGGCCTAAGTGCAAAATCACACCAATTGATGATCCTAACCATCCGATGAATTGAATGAAAATGGGCAAACGAAATCCAACAGAAACTAAATAAATCGACTAAATATCCAGACCGTTCATCAGTCTGGCCCCACCATGATACGTTAGAGCCCAAAACGTGCGGATACGATGATCCTAACCATTGTGGTTGGATTTGATTTTGCCCGGATCTTGTTATGATATTAAATTCCGTTAAGTCTTTGCCATACGTAATGAGAAAAGCCCGGGGCAAAAATCTTCCAGCAGTTAATTTCAAAAGCCTAATTTTACCCGCTGTCCCTATTGTTTCTTGCCGTCGGATCTGCTCATGTCCTAACGTGAGCTGGCAAAACGGATGGACGGGGTGGATTTCTCACAAACATCACAGGGAGCCCCACCTAGCTTCCGACCGCAGGAAGTTCTGGGCATGAGACAATCCGCGGCCATGGTATTCCAGCCCAAGCCTGCCCCATGCAGGCCTGGCCCGTGTGTTGACGTGGCAAAGTTCCATGGGCATCACCATGATGTGTTATATCTACACCGTCCATCCATTTTGCGAGATCATCTTAGAGCATGATCCCAAAAATGAGCCAGATCCAAAGCTCAAGTGGACCACACTACAAAGCAGTGAGGATTCGAAGCCAAAACTTACTGGGGGCCACAGAAGTTTTGGATCAAATAAATATTTGTGCTTGCCCTTCATCCAGGTCTGCGTGACCTTATGAACAGGTTGGATGGCAAATAAACATAAGGTTTCAACAGCGGGCATCATTGTCCCCACTGCTTTCTCTGGTGTGGTCCACTTGAGGTTTGGATCTGCCTCCATTTTGGGTTCATGCCCTAAAATGACCTCATAAAATGGATGAACAGTGTGGATATAACAAAAACATTATAGTAAGCCCCACAGAACTTTGTCACGTCAACACACCACCAAGGTCGGTGGTGTGCGGTCCACCATGCAATCAGCTTCCAGCCCAAAAGCCTCATCGTCCCTGCTATTCCAGCCCAAGCAGGCTCATTGCAGGCTAGGCCCAAAAGCCTGCAGGCCAGCCCGTTCTGTCCACAGCTCTTCTTGCAGCATTTCCTCTCCACATGCATCACACATGTTTCCTCTCTCCAAGTGCATCACACGTCCCATGCCCAAGGGATGCATCGTCCATGCATTAGATTGTTCTCATACACGAGCGGTCAGATTGTTGTCCAGGTGTGCCCAGCCTCTCATGAAGTGGGCCCGATTTCCGGCTATCATATAATCATGGAAGAAAATAAGACTGCGGGCCGCCCGAATGTGAGTAAGCAGATGATTGTAGCGTTCCGATCACTCAAGTTGTTAGGCTAGAGAAATGAGCAGATGCAGCAGCTGCATGTCAACTTCCAATACAGCCATTTCTTTCTTTCACGTGTAAAATATCCCATCCGTGCAAAAGATGGGGCAGACCATGATAAACACCTGGTATTAGAATGAGGTTGATCCAGCCGCTGAGTGGGACATAACATCAAAACTTTGGTAGTCTATAAAAAAGTCCAACGGCCTGATTTTTGCAGGAATACAACACTCGGAAAGCTACGCGGAACGGTGAGGATAAGAAAAAAGAATGTATGGTACTCCTAGTTGAATCTGGACACTTAAATGATATGATCAATCAATCTAATTTGTCCGTTGTCCGTTGAATCAGAGAACACATCACTGGCTACCATGCAAAAATCACATCGATCGGACGATCCAACCACCCTTAGTTTGGCCTGATTTTTTCTAACCATCTGTTTTCTGAGCCATGGATGGTAAGATTGCCTGAAAGATCTAGTTATCTAGAATCATAAGCAATGCTGGATAGGGCCGAAAAATAGATAGATCAACTTGTTGATTAGAGGTTTTTTTTTTAAAAAAAAAAGATTTAATAAAAGTATCACCATTCATAGTATAGGCTAATGATCAAATGGTAATAATTAGCGTATGGGTCAGATTTTTGCATCGTAGCCCATGAAATGAATGTTGAGCCTAATGAACAGTCTAGATTGATCGATCCACCTGTTTGTGGGCTGATGCTACCCGAGCAATGAGCATCACATCATTTCTATAGAAAGGAACTCGATGATACCCTTTGGAGCTCATACACGAGAGCAGAATAGGTGCGGCCTGGCCTTACCCAAGACAGTGAGGCCCTAAACGTGGGGCCACCTTGATGGATGTCGCCTACATCCAGGACGTCCATCCATTTTGCCAAATCATTTTATGGCATGAACCGAAAAATTAAGAAGATACAAATCTCAAGTGGACCATGCTATAGGAAACAATGGTGATTGAATGTCCCACCATTAAAAACTTCTTAGGTCCCACTGAAATGTTTTTATAATGTTTATTTGCCATCAAACCTGTTGATAAGATAAAATAAAAAATTAAAAAATTAAAAATAAAAAAATAAAAAATCAGCTTAATCCAAAGCTTTTGTGGGCCCACAAGAAGTTTTTAATGGTCAATTACCTGGTATGGACCGTATGGTCAACCTGAGATTTGTATCTATTTCGATTTTGAGCTCATGCCATAAAACAATCTAGCAAAACGGTTGGACAGCATGGAAATAGAATAAATACATCAAGGTGGACCCCCTGTAAGGGCCACGCCGTCCTGGGTGAGGCTGAGGCGCACCTAATCGGCTCCACTCATACACAAATCAATCAGTTAAAATGTTAAAATAATAATAATAATAATAATAATAATAATAATAAAGCAAATTCAGTTGCTCCACAGCATATGCATATATTATGTATTTATATCTAATAATAGGTCCAGCTCCCCTAGCATTGATGGGCGGGACATGCACATACATCAATCCAGACTGTCCAAATCACATGACCCATTGTGGATGGAGCAAATGCCCAATAATGACTAATCTGGGACAATTTCAACCATCTGATATAAGCCATTGAATCGACAAACCGCTCATCCTTTTCCTTTTAACCACGCGATTAATCAACAGCATCAAAGTGGGTGGGTAACAATTTTCCGAACAGCACAATCTTTGGGAGATGCTCCATCCAGTGGGACCCACAATTTGGACGTCTGGATTGCAGTGATCATGTACCTTCATTCTTACATGCCACTGATTGAATGGTTTGAATCATCCAATGTATATGATTTCTTCAAGACAGCCTATGAAGAGTGAACGGAAACTAACGAACGGTCCCAGATAGGTGACGTCGACACCGAGTGAGTCCATATCTCCACATGTACAGTCACTACCTGGTCATTAGATTCATACACATTGAAATCAGGATATTACTACCAGTTCAACCACAACTCCCATTTTCAATTTTTTCAATAAATCAATATCGTGTGTAGATATCAATGAGATTACCAAAATTGGGTTCGCAAGACGCTTACAGATACTCAAAATGATTATGGATACAACATCCATGCAATGCTCTCTATTGAGCAATTCGAGGTTGCTTGTTCCTCGTCATGATTATCAAAAACCTGTCTTATTCTACATGATGCCGGTGCATGTAAACGATATTGAAGGAGTCATTCTAAGCAATATTTAAAAAAGAAAAAGGATAAAGATAAACCAGAATTCAATCATGCACTTCACCGGAAAAAGCTTGGAATCTGTGGATTTTTACTTCTCAATGAATTTCTTCAGGTTCTTGAGCCACAACAAGTACTCTCGGCTATCCTTGTTTATCATGTACTCGTGCAAGAAATTGGTAGTGCTGGGATTGATGCCTCTGATTTCAAGGTATTTGTGGAAAGCTTTCTGCAAATTCTCATCCAAATCCCTTGGCGAAAAAAAAAAAAGGCACCCACAGAATAAAGTGTTAGATGGGAATCTGTAACAATCCTAAATTTTGGTGCATTAAAAAAATTAAAATAAATATTTAAAATTTTATTTTAAAATAAAAAATGAAAACAAGTTAATAGTTGAGTTGGTAGAGACATTCTTAAATGAGAGAGAAGTTTAGGGATCGATTCTTGAAGTAGTAATAGTAAATTTTTTATCAAATGTCATTTAAAAAAATAAATAAAATCAAATTTAGTATAAGGGAGAGGACGTGCCCATCTCTTCAATTAGGATTTTGAATCGCCTCAATCGGAGTAGTACTTTTATAGTTATGAATTTTACAAGTTAGGTAATTCTTGCTATCCATTGTTGTCCAGCAGAATTTTATGGATTAAATATCTTTAAAATTCATTTTCGTTATATTAATCCATCTTAATCTAAATTATATTCAATAAGAGTATAGGGAATCTAAATTCTTATTTATACGTTCAACAAAAATTAATAGGAACCTAGTTTTGGGTCTTTAAGTTCATCAATCCATACATCAACCAGGAGGGATATCCTAATGAAATGTTTCTAATTTCGAATGTGTACAATTTACTAAATTTAGTGGGATACATAACCTACAGGCCACTCTAGTTTTAAAAAAGACCTCTCTTTGATACCATTTTGTCACGCCCCGAAATTCGAGTACAGAGTGTGCACCCTCAGACCCGAGTTTCAGTTTGTAAGTGTACTAATTTAATTCTTTAATCAGTATAATCAGAGATGATAATTATATTCAGTCTAAGTTTCACTATAATTTCAATCACATATACATAACACTTGGCACCAATCAACCAGGCATATATAAATCTTGACAACCCTTAAAATAAAATAAACCTTAAAAAACCATTCATTTATTATATCATCGTACTATAATTATGTTTATTCTATACTAACCTTGTTTCAATGAAATAAATCTAAATAATTTCTTAAAATCTCAAAATCAATACCGATATACATTATACGTTAATCAAACTATACTAGCAAATAAATCAAGTAATCAGAAATGGTTTAATGTCGCCACTTCAGATAAGTATAGACACGTTTCACATAGATTGTGTTCAGGTGCGGTAAATCCTTCCAGTT
Organism: Magnolia officinalis; assembly: GCA_021015155.1. Lineage (NCBI taxonomy): Eukaryota > Viridiplantae > Streptophyta > Magnoliopsida > Magnoliales > Magnoliaceae > Magnolia > Magnolia officinalis. The sequence goes on along the minus strand of JAJHSJ010000006.1, from coordinate 91,886,901 downwards.
CTTGCACCACATCATCTGTTAATGGCTCCTCTATACGGTTTTTCCATCAATGAAAAGGTAAGCTAGCTAGGCTTAGTGAAATAACCCAGCATGGTTCATAATCATAGCAATTAAAATAACATAAAAATGGATGTAAAATGATGTATGAATGTATCAAATGGGATGATCATCTATCTGCTTGGATTGGAGGTCATCAACCCGCATCCACCCGTTGGGTAAGCTTACACCTTTCGGTGGGCTTAGACATAGCCCGTATCTGGCAACGCTCTACTAGGATCGACCATGCATTATGCAAATGCAATAAATGATGGATGATATGTAAATGCATATTTTTCATATTTGGCATAGTTGTTTTGATCAAAATATTCACATATGAATTTAGCGTACAATTATCATAACAAAATACTCAAATCAGTATATCCATACTTATCTGAAGATGAAGTGCGGCATTAGACCATTTCTGATTATTTGCTAGCATAGTTTGATTAACGTAAAATGCATATGGGTATTGATTCTGAGATTTTAAAAAATTATTTAGATTTATTTCATTAAAACAATGTTAGTATGAAAAAACATAATTATAGTACGATAATATAATAAATAAATGATGATTTTTTTTTGAGTCATGTACATATCCTTGATCAAACCAGATAAAATTATTGCTTAAAATAATTCCCAAATTATTTTTTTTAAAGTCATGTACATACTCTTGGACAACTCCATAAAACTTTACGATGATTCGAGTTGTAAAGAAATTATAAATATTTAAGCATTAGGCTGTAAACGATAGAAACAACTATTGGATATATAGCAGAGTTTTTCCCCCTTAGCGGTGATGAAAACCCTAGTAAAAGTAATAATTTTAATCTGATTTTTTCTTTTCTTTTTTCATCATATAGTTAATGACATACTTTTCAAATATCAAGTCATTCTGACTTTTGGTTCGAATGTTAAAATTCCATAAATAACATTGTGTTTGTCAGTCCGAATTTGAAATTTTCCGTTGGTCATTTCGAGAGATGCAATACATAAGATCATTGTTTTTGTGATGTCTGAAACATATAAACCCAACCTCTCCCTATCATTTTTTTAAAAGAAACTTCTTTTGATAAGATAGGATGAACACATCCTTCCTTATCTTAAATTTGATTTTTTTTTTTTTTTTTTGACATTTGATAAATAAAATTTATTATTACTACTCCAAGAATCAATCTCTAAATCTCTCTCTCACAACTAAGAATGTCTCTACCAACTCAACTATTGACTTTTTTTTTTAATAAAATAAAATCTTTAAATATTTCTTTTAATATAACAACTCTAAATTTTGGTGCATAAAAAAATGAATATTTAAAGATTTTATTTTTAAATAAAAAATAAAAACAAGTTTATAATTGAGTTGGTAGAGATATTCTTAGTTGAGAGAGAGGTTTAGGGATTGATTCTTGGAGTAGTAATAATAATTTTTTTTATATCAAATGTCATTAAAAAATTCAAATTCAAGATTAGGGAGGATGAGTTCATCCTATCTTATCAAGAAAAGTTTCTTTAAAAAAAGGGATACGAGAAAATAAAATAGGAAGCTATGGAGAATAGGGGAGAAGAGATTCTAAGAAGGCTCGATCAGGTAAGTTCTAAACGTTAGATCTTTTTAATTTTTTATTATGTTGTTAATTTATTCTTGGTTATACAATGGATTGTGTGGATCATCTACACGATCATTGTATAAGTGTGTAGAATTAATTAAACAATCACAAACTTATAAATCATTTGTGATTGTTTGATTGATTGATATACTGATTTGAGTATTTTGTTATGATAATTGTACGCTAAATTCATATGTGAATATTTTGATGAAGACAACTATGTCAAATATGAAAAATATGCATTTACATATCATCCATCATTCATTGCATTTGTATAATGCATGGTCGATCCTAGGAGCCCTCCCTGGAAGAAATGTCGATCCTGGTAGAGCGTTACCAGATGCGGGCTATGCCTAGGCCTACCGAAAGGTGTAAGCCTACCCAACGGGTGAATGCGGGTTGACGACCTCCAACCCAAGCAGATGGACGATCATCTCATCTGATGCATTCATACATCATTTGCATCCATATCATTGTATATCCATTTTTATCTTATTTTAATTGCTATGATTATGAACCATGCTGGGTTATTTTACTAAGTCTGACTAGCTTACCTTTTTATTGATGAAAAAACCGTGCAGAAGAGCCATTAGCAGATGATGTGGCGCAAGAACCGAAAGGATTTACCGCGCCTGAACACGACCCATGTGAAACGTGTCCATACTTATCTAAAGATGAAGTGGCGACATTAGACCATTTTTTATTACTTGATTTATTTGCTAGTATACTTTGATTAACGCATAATGTATATCAGTATTGATTTTGAGATTTTAAGAAATTAATTAGATTTATTTCATTGAAACAATGTTAGTATGGAATAAACATAATTATAGTACGATGATATAATAAATGAATGATTTTTTAAGTTTATTTTATTTTAAGGGTTGTCAAGATTTATATATGCCTGGTTGATTGGTGCTAAGTGTTACATATGTGTGATTGAAATTATGGTGAAACGTAGACTGAATATAATTATCATCTCTGATTAAACTGATTAAAGAATTAAATTAGTACACTTTGTGTACAAGTTACGAACTGAAACTCAGGTTTGAGGGTGCACACTCTGTACTCGAATTTCGGGGCATGACAGAATCTGAGAATAAAAGCCTCACATGCACTTCTACTTACGGTTGCACGTGCCAATTTAGGGCCTTTTTGGAACATGGGATTAAATGATATGGAATTGCATTAGGTGGAATTAACACCATTATTGCACAATGATTGTATGTCTGGAAATACCATGGTATCTTGACCGTCCAGTCCAATCCCACGCTTGAGATCAAATTCTTCCTTTAGGAAAAACATTGTATTAAGTGAAACCTGCATTTGGTGGACCATGGAATTGTAATCAACAGACCAGATTTCACAACTGATGACAGTCAACCTGTATGCATACGCAACTCGATTGTCTGTCACATGTAAAGAGTGCATACGGATGGATGGCGTGTATAAAACATATTCATCAACATGAGGCCTTGGGATGTAGTGGATTTTGAAATCTACTAGAAATCCCACAGCATCTCCTGGTAGGATGGGATGATACGCTACCTGGATTAATCCAATCCTTCCCGTCGTTTCCAAATGCCAGATGAAATTTATACTGGACCAAACACAATTCCATACCGCCTAATCCCAAGGTCTAAACAGGACCTTAGCATTCGTAGTATAATGGGTAGTTTAACAAAGGGAGAGTTATAAATTATACTCAGGAAGCGCCTTGATACACTGGCACTGATGCAGGACAATTAACCACTTGCTCTAAAAGCTCGAACTGTTAGAGTATGGCGAATTAATCCCTTTATCTCATAGCCCAGGCCCCACATCTCATGAGTTTTAAGACCTCGGTCGAACCTCCTTCGTGGGCCCCAAATCACATGGGCAGCCCACCTCGAGTGTGTCCCCGCATCCCACGGGCTACCCCACTCGAGCCCAGTGTGAAATGCGCATTAATCACCCCTGGTGAGGAGTCTTGAACACGAGACCTCCTCCGTGGGCCGCACCCACCTCGAGTGTGCCCCTGCATCCCACAAGCGACCCCACTCGAGCCCAGTGTGAAAATGTCTCCGCATTAATCACCGTCGGTGAGAAGTCTCGAACCCGAGACCTCCCGCTCTGATACCAATTTGATGTAGGAAAATTAACCACTTGCTCTAAAAGCTCGAACTGTTAGAGTATGGCGAATTAATCTCTTCTCATAGCACAGGCCCCACATCTCATGAGTTTTAAGACCTCCGCCGAACCCCCTTCGTGGGCCCCAAATCACATGGGCCGCCCACCCCGTGTGTATCCCCGCATGCCATGAACTACCCCACTCGAGCCAAATGTGAAATGCGCATTAATCACCCTTGATGAGGAGTCTCGAACACGAGACCTCCTCCGTGGGCTGCACCCACCCCGAGTGTGCCCCCGCATCCCACAAGCGACCCCACTTGAGCCCAGTGTGAAAATGCCCCTGCATTAATCACCCCCGGTGAGGAGTCTCGAACACGAGACCTCTCGCTCTGATACCAAATCACATGGGCCGCCCACCCCGAGTGTGTCCCCGCATCCCACGGGCTACCCCACTCGAGCCCGGTGTGAAATGCGCATTAATCACCCACCCCTGGTAGGGAGTCTCGAACACAGACCTCCCCCGTGGGCCCCAAATCTCATGGGTCACCGACCCTGAGTGTCCTCCTGCATCCAACAGGCAACCCCACTCGAGCCTAGTGTGAAAATGCTCATGCATTAATCACCCCCGGTGAGGAGTCTCAAACACGAGACCTCCCGCTTTGATACCAATTTAATCTAGGACAATTAACCACTTGCTCTAAAACCTCGAACCGTTAGAGTATGACAAATTAATCCGTTTATCTCGTAGCCTAGGCCCCACATCTCATGGGTTAGGATCTTGGCCGAACCCCCTTCGTGGGCCCCAAATCACATGGGCCGCACACCCCGAGTGTGTCCCCGCATCCCACAGGCTACCCCACTCGAGCCCGGTGTGAAATGCGCATTAATCACCCCTTAAAAGGAGTCTCGAACATGAGACCTCTCCCGTGGGCCCCAAATCGCATGGTCACCCATCCCGAGTGTGCTCCTGCATCCAACAGGCAACCCCACTCGAGCCCAGTGTGAAAATGCCCCTACATTAGGCACCTAGAAATTGTAAAGGTGGCATCCCTCAACGCAAATTAAACCGGCTAAATTGTGGAACCCACTGTTGCTAAGTCATAGACCCAAAATCATATCCGATTGAGCAATCCTAACCTCTCAGTCACGGACACTTGATTGTTGAAATAGGAGCATTGGATATTTTTTTATTTTTAGCTGTCCAACAAATGTCCACCAATCCGATGGTCAGATGTCGTAAATTCTGATTCATGATACATCAAATCTGGGACCCATAATTTTTGAACAGTTCAATTCGATTTTCTATGCCATTTATGCAATTTCCAAGTTATTTCTAAGTGCCCACATATCACACTGCTAGAGTATTAAGTTTTTCTCTTGAAAAAACTGGTATGATGGACAGTTTGAAAAAACTGCCCAGTGCCCACATTCCAGATTCAATGTACATATGCAGCCCTGTGACGATTGAACCAGTCTCATTTTTAGGCCAGATCATCTACTTAGTGAGGCCTGCCTGATGATGTCCCACAGATGCCATGTTACCATGTAGGGGTGGATTTGGGCTTTTTAGACAAACTCCAACAAAACAAAGAAATAAAATATCAAGCACTGAAAAGTCGTGAGGTCTTACGAAAAGTCGGGTCCTTCATAGGCAATCTGATCTTCAGAAGCATCAGGTTCCCTAACAGACATGCCGTCAATCGAAATTTCATCTGGGTAAGCAGTACAGCTGAACTCCAAAGTAGGCCCGTCTCCTTTAGAGACGCTTATGACCATAGGGATGCTAGATTGGCTGTCCTTTTCATCATCACCATCATCGTTGTCGTCGTCATTGTCCTCACCAGTAACAAGATCGGGCATATGAACTTCAACTTTGATAGTCTCACCATTATATTCTCTTTTGAGAGATATGGTTTGCTCGCCAGGATTATCTTGGATTTCAAAAGGAAATCCCTCTGGGGCCTCTTCTGCCTATAGAGAAAAGGATTGAAAATTATCAAAATGCTCTTGACTTTCCCAAGAAAGTGATCTAACCTATGAAATCCCAATAAGAGTGGACAGAAGATGAGCAACTCGAAAGACAAAATAGTAATACTCAAGACTAATATATCATTTGCAATTAGTTGACGCTACAAGCAAATATCAAGCTTTAAGTAAATCAATGAAAGAACTAAAAAAGCAATGAAGTTCACAAATTACGGGATAAGCTACATAAGCATTTCAAAGGGAAGTCAGAATCACTGAAAACCCAATGGTTGATTTGGTAATCACTTCAATTTTGATTTCTTCTTTTTCTTTTTTTGCAAAATTTTGGGGCATAATACAATCCTGACCGGAGGCTGAGATTTATGCAGTTACATCTGGATTCAGGCCAATCCAAAACTAAGGCGTGCGAAACACCATGTAGATCATTGAAAACAAAAAATCTAAAATCACGTGGTGTGGCCCTCCTGACTTTTGGAATGGCCTGATTTTCAAGATCTCCAATCATTCACTGGGGCGCACCTTCTGAATGGATTGGATGGCATATGCAAAACACAGCGGGCCTGACCCACAATCTCGAAGGCTTTGAATGGTGGGTGTCCCCATCCCAATTGTTCCATGTTGTGTGACCACGTGAGCTTTCGATCAGCCTGATTTTCCGGTTGCAAAGGAGAGCATGTGGCACACATGATGGAAGGACTGAATGCAATGCACCCATCACTGTGGGCCCCACACGTCTTCTTGCAGTTCAATCTTTGGTCTCTAAACTAGAAACAATAATACTACCAATGAGATCAGCTTGAATTCTATTTCTGCCAAGACGCAACCTTTTCAAGGTTCCCAACAATGCATAAAATTGATATTTTGACATCCCAACAGCAAGCAATACTATCGCAAGAAATAAAATAAAATTCATGGCGAAAAGAGGTATGTTACCAAGGTTTGCACCACAAGCAATCACCTGGGTCTTCCACACCCCACAATCCATCTCTACCATACACACGACACGCGAATCAACTAATCTAGTGGGCTGACATCTAGTCCAGCCTTCAGCCTAAAATCACCCCAATCCAACGATCTAAGCCATTGCATCAAACAGTCTATAGATAGACAAATAGGCACAAACTGCACCAACTGCAGTGCTAGTAAGCTCTAACCATAATGGTTTTTTTTTTCCAGAATGGCCCATTGATGGTCCTGATCCTCTGAGACACATGCAACATGTACGGTTGAGATGGGCAGAATGTTTTTTTACGGCAGCAAGCATGGCAAAATTCATTGCATCCCCTGTTTGGCAAAAACGGCATGGACATTCCTAAAACTGACATCTCCACCCCTGCAGGAGCGTAGAAATATCAATTTGAAGGGTGAGAATATCATTTCCCTTTCTATTTAGAGATGCGTTCATGTGTCACTGGCACCATAAAAACTTGTGGTGCTATCAGGCGTGGGGCCCACATCAACTGTGAATAAGAACCATCTTGTGGTGGTACTAGGCCGTGGGGCCCATGTCTGAATCAGATCCAACCTGTCAATTAGATGCGCCCTTTGATGCTAGGCCATGGGTCCAAAAATCAGCCCGGAAGGAAAATCAGATGGGCCACACCACAAGGAACAGTTGGAGAGAACACCTAATCAATAAGACATTGTCCACTGTTTGTGGACCCACTTGCTGTCGATATGCCACTCAATCCATTTAACAGACGCACTCCACCAGGATGAAAGAACACACCAAAAATCAAGCCATTCCAAAAGCCAGGTGGGCCACACCACGTGAATTGAGAGGTCTTAGGCATGATTTTACATTGTTCCCTTCTTTGCAGCTCATCTAAGCTTTGAATGGGCCTGATTTTTTGTGTCAACGGTGAACATGAGAGGTAGAACACGATGGACGGGGTGGATCATATGCACAGTTTACGTGGGCCCCACAACAGCCCGGTAGAGGCGCACCTCTTCTATTTATTACTAGAAAGCTTTTCTTTATTTCCCTCAATCAGTTCCTTGCAATAGCTCAGAAACAAATAGGCATTTTTAAAAGAAATTTTACAAAAAGGGGAACGGTGGGCCTCACCTGATCGTGATCGTCCGATTCCTCGGCGCATTTTATCTCGGATTCGATAACTCGGACGAGCTTCTCGTCGGAGCTGGGCTTCTTGGCGAGAGAAGAGAAATGGAGGGGTGAAAGAGCAGCCCTTCTGCAAAACTCCTGACATAAGCTGCTGCTGTTGTTCTTGAGTGGAGCGAAGATGGCAGGATGGTAATTTCTATGAGTTTCCAGGGCACGGATTGCCAGAGGGGCTACACGGGAAGCCGTTCTGCGAACGACGCTGGAGAAGGCCATGGCCGCTGCTGCAATTGTAGAAAAGGGTGAAGTTTTAGGGGAGGGGTTTTTGCTTGTTTAGGGTTTTGGAGAGTGGTTGTTGTTTTGGTTAGGGTTTTAGGCGTCAAAGGAGAGGGTGTTGCATCGACGGGTTTAAAAAGACACTCCGCACACGTGTTGGATCCCTTGCCTGTGGGCCCACCATGTTGTATGTGACTTACATCCACGCCGTCCATCCGTTTTGAAAGCTCATTTTAGTATAACATTCTAGAAAAGAAGCATATCCAAATCTCATGTCGACCACACCATACGAAAGAGTATTGAGTTAACATTAAAAACCTTGTTGTGGGCAACGAAAGTTATAGATCAAGCTGATATTTATGTGGTCCCTTCATCCATGTCTTTGTGATCTTATCAACGGATTCGATTGGCAAATAAACATTCCGATTGCTCCCAAGAAGTTTTAATGGTGGGTATTCAATCACCACGGTTTCCTGTCGTGTAGTCTACTTAAGATTTGGACCTGCTTCATTTTTGGAATCATGCCCTAAAATGAGCCGTCACAACAGATGGACGGCATGGATGTAAGCTACAGACATCACGATGGCCCCACAGCTAGGGATCTACCAACACATCAATGTCATGTGACATCCACTCCATCCATCAGTTTCACCGGGTCGTGTTAAGATACGGTTCCAAAAATGAGACAGATATAAAATTCAAGTGGCCCACACCACATGATACGGTAGGGATGGGAACTCCCACCATTGAAACCTTCCCCGGGCCCACCGTGGTGTTTGCATGCCATTCAAACGGTTGAAAATGCCTCCCATGGGATAAAGCTCAAAAAATACATCAGCTAATCCATAACTTCTGTGGGGGGCCATAAGAAGGGTTCAATGGTGATCGTTCAATCCCCACTTTATGTGGTGTGGCCCACTTGAGTTTTAGAGGTCCCATCGTAACATGTGCGGGCTCAACTGATGGACGTAGTCGGGCTTAGCTGGTCTGGCCAAAACCCGCCCAGTCTCAACCCAAATATAAATGGGCCAAGGCCCATTTGGGCTCTGAAAAGACTGTTTCGATTCGGCCGGGTCCACACATATATGGGCTTTTAATAAGCATGAGCTGGGCCTGCTTCTGCCATGGATTTAAGACTCCGTGAGTTGACCCGACTCGATAGTCGAGTCAAGTTGCGGCTCGCCAGAGTCAAAGGACAAATCAGCCTCACTAGCCCAAGTGGGGGCGACTCAGTCGAATCGCATCCAAGTCTCCGAGTTATCAATCCCTAGTTTCCAATTTCACACATGCCAGGAGAGCCATGTTGTCAATGGGCCGGTTTGGGCCTCGTTGGGGTGCAGATTTTGAGGCCTACTCAACATATTGATTTTTCTGGGCTCAGGCATGGCCCATTTCCAGGCCCAGAGGAGGGGAGCAGATTAGGTGGGCCCACCTTGATGTAAGTATTCCATATCCACACCGTTCATCTCAGGTGGACCGTACTATAAGAAATAGTAGTAACTGAATGCCCCAACATCAAAAACTTCCGATGGTCAGATAATGTACACTGTTTTTTGTTCCGGACACATGTAAAATGGACCCATAGTTAGACCGTTTGATTTGAATGACTAGCAGTCCACACATGCAATTTCTAAATAAATTCTAAGTGGCCGTGTATCATTTATCACACCCTGCCAGAGTATCAAAGTCTTTCTTGTTACAAAGAGCCCCCTCATGTGGACGGACGGCACTTTGTTCAGAGATACAAGCCATTCACTAGGTGATGCATGGAAGCATGTGAATGCAAGCATATGGATGGATCGGATCATCCAATCGGTCTGATTTACAGAAAACAGTCCGTACAGATGATGGGATTGTCCAAGCCTCCCAAAGTAGTCTACTGCTCTCATCAGGTGGGTCAGAAATCCACAAGCCAAATCGACGGTTGATACAAGGTTCCTTTAGCCATCGATTTTTTTATTATTATTATTCTTACACTGGCCCATCTAATGATCTGTCCTCCTATCCAATGATCTCATCTATCCTTACTGCTTTTTTAGTCAATGGAATCCGCAGGGTGGAACCGACCTGACCAACGGATTAGATGTTTCGGTACAATTGCCAAGGAAGGTTCAAAGGCCTTACTTACATGGAAATAAATGAAGGGAATTTCCAAAAATCCCAAGGATTTTAGATTTTTACCAATTGATGCTTCGTGTAAAGCTTCTGTACATCGAGTCCAACCAAGTCGAGCTGGCCTTAGCTTAACTCGGTTCGGCCACTAGTTGACCTCAGCTCAAACTCAGCTTGGTTCTTGAGCCTGACTGGCCAAGTCAGCTCGGTTCAGTCAGCACCTCGGGCCAAGTCGAGCCAAGATCAAGCCAAGTTCGTCTGTATGGTATTTTCACCAATACCTAGATTGCACCTTTAAAATTTTATTGTATTTAAGATAGCAACAATGGTTTTATAAATATTTTATCAAACACCTTCTAAGCAACATAAAGATTAAGACAAAAAGGGTATTGGTTTCACATACATACCTTCCTCACCACCTGCCACACTTCGTTGGGTCATTTCATCAAACACTCGGTGAGCAACATGAATATCAAAGTAACTAAGTCACCGAACTAGTTCGATATGAGTTCGATTTGAGCTAAGCTTGATCCGAGTTAGAGTCAAGCTCAAGGCAGCTCGAACTCGTTTTTGAGCTTAAAAAAATCAACTCGACTTGGATCAAACTCAGCTTCAAACTAAGTTGAATCAATTCGTGCCGAGTCGAATCAAGCTTTTTCAAGTCGAGCCGATCAAGCTTTTTCAAGTCGAGCCGAGCTAGCTCGGTTCGTGTACACTTCCTGTTGCTTCGTGAGGGTGGATTTTGCCAAATTCTCTCTGTTTTTAGAAAGTAGTAAAGTCGAGAATTGTGGGGCCCACCTAAACCCACTGAGATGATCACACGAACTAAAAATCTGGCCAGTTGAATCATCAGATAAGATACACGTGAATTTGGATTTATTTTTTTTTAGTGTGTATTTTTTTATGGTGTGGCCCAGTTTATGATCAGATCCACCAAAATTTTAGCTCAAATGATCATCATGGCGGGGTGCAAATGTTCAACGGATTGGATATCATAAGAATACTGCATGGCTCCCACAATTCACGACTTTACCACTTTTCAAATTAAATCCATGTAGAAGAGAGTTTTTTGTAATTTTCTATCAGGGCATTATTTGTTACAGTAAATTTTTTATATTAAACAAAATTTTACAAATTCAGTTGCACCACAGCATATGCATATATTATGTATTTATATCTAATAATATAGGTTCAGCTCCCCTAGCATTGATGAGTGGGACATGCTGATGCAGGGATGAATCGTGATGAGGAAAAATACTCCGAATCGACGGAGCTTCTCTGGACTCCTCAAAGAGACTTCTCGAATCCACGAGGAAAGAAAGCAAAAAATAGAAATAAATTCTAATAAATTCGAAACTGATTAATTCCTTCCTAAAAAGGAGTTCACAACCCTTTAAATAGGTATACCAAGCAATGGGAAAGAAATCAGAATCAAACTACAACTAAAACTCCTAGAAGGTCACCAAACCGTTCTCCTAATTATTCTAAGCTCTTTTCACATTGGGCGGATGAAGAGTTATAATCAAACTAAAACTCACTATTTATAGTAAAAACGAAATTAAAGTAGGAAAACGAATGTAGATCCAGGGGTTTTTCGCAATTCCGGGCGTCACAACCCGGCGTAGCTGGGTTGGTTGGCTAAAGTAGCTCGTTCTACCCCAAAATCATATATTTTAAGTCAGGTAACTCATTCCGGATTGCGAGATATGCCCGATCTAAGGTCCGACGGTCCTGATCACTTCTGTCATCGACCGGGCCTTTTCCGATCCATCTTGGCCATGAAACTGTCTGCAACCCGCTCTACATCACATGCACATACATCAATCCGGACTGCCCAAATCACACGACCCATTGTGGATGGAGCAAATGCCCAACAATGACTAATCTGGGACAATTTCAACCATCTGATATAAGCCATTGAATCGACGAACCGCTCATCATTTTCCTTCTAACCACGCAATTATTCAACAGCATCAAAGTGGGTGGGTAACAATTTTCTGAACAGCACAATCTTTAGGAGATGCTCCATCCAGTGGGACCCACAGTTTGGACGTCTGGATTGTAGTGATCATGTACCTTCATTCTTAAATGCCACTGATTGAATGGTTTGAATCATCCAATGTATGTGATTTCTTCAAGACAGCCTATGAAGAGTGAATGGAAACTAACGAACGGACCAGATAGGTGACGTGGACACCGGTGAGTCCATATCTCCACATGTACAGTCGCTACCTGGTCATTAGATTCATACAGATTGAAATCAGGATATTACTATCAGTTCAACCACAACTCCCATTTTCAATTTTTTCAATAAATCAATATCATGTGTAGATATCGATGAGATTACCAAAATTGGGTTCGCAAGACGCTTACAGATACTTTATGGATACAACATCCATGCAATGCTCTCTATCGAGCAATTCAAGGTTGCTAGTTCCTCCTGATGATTATCAAAAACCCGTCTTATTCTACGTGATGACGGTGCATGTAAACAATATTGGAGGAGTCATTCTAAGCAATATTTAAATAAATAAATAAATAAATAAATTTTTTTTTAAAAGGATAAAGTTAAACCAGAATACAATCATGCACTTCAACGGAAAAAGCTTGGAATCTGTGGATTTCTACTTCTCGATGAATTTATTCAGGTTCTTAAACCACAACAAGTACTCTCGGCTATCCTTGTTTATCATGTACTCGTGCAAGAAATTGGTAGTGCTGGGATTGATGCCTCTGATTTCAAGGTATTTGTGGAAAGCTTTCTGCAAATTCTCATCCAAATCCCTTGACGAAAAAAAAAAAAAGGCACCCAATGAATAAAGTGTTAGATGGGAATATGAGAATAAAAGCCTCACATGCACTTCTACCTGCGGCTGCACGTGCCAATTTAGGGCCTTTTTGGAACGTGGGATTAAATGGTATGGAATTGCATTAGGTGGAATTAGCACCATTATTGCACAATGATTGTATATCTGGAAATACCATGGTATCTTGACCGTCCAGTCCAATCCCACGCTTGAGATCAAATTCTTCCTTTAGGAAAAACATTGTATTAAGTGAAACCTGCATTTGGTGGACCATGGAATTGTAATCAACGGACCAGATTTCACAACTGATGACAGTCAACCTGTATGCATATGCAACTCGATTGTCACGTGCAAAGAGTGCATATGGATGGATGGCGTGTATAAAACACATGCATCAACATGAAGCCTAGGGATATAGTGGATTTTGAAATCTACTAGAAATCCCACCGCATCTCCTGGTGGGATGGGATGATATGCTACCTGGATTAATCCTATCCTTCCTGTCGTTTCCAAATGCGGACCAAACGCAATTCCACACCACCTAATCCCAAGGTCTAAACAGGTCCTTAGCATTTGTAGTATAATGGGTGGTTTAACAAAGGGGGAGTTATAAGTTATACTCAGGAAGTGCCTTCATACACTGGCACCCAGAAATTGTAAAGGTGGCATCCCTCAACATTGAACAATCCTAACCTTTGAGTCACGGACACTTGTTTGTTGAAATAGGAGCATTGGATATTTTTTTTATTTTTAGCTGACCAACAAATGTCCACCAATCCGATGGTCAGATAATCAAGTTGTAAATTTTGATTCATGATACATCAAATCTGGGACCCATAATTTTTGAACAGTTCAATTTGATTTTCTATGCCATTTATGCAATTTCCAAGTTATTTCTAAGTGCCCACATATCACACTGCTAGAGTATTAAGTTTTTCTCTTGAAAAAACTGGTATGATGGACAGTTTGAAAAAACTGCCCAGTGCCCACATTCCAGATTCAATGTACATATGCAGCCCTGTGACGATTGAACCGGCCTCATTTTTAGGCCAGATCATCTACTTAGTGAGGCCTGCCTGATGATGTCCCACAGATGCCATGTTACCATGTAGGGGTGGATTTGGGCTTTTTAGACGATCTCCAACAAAACAAAGAAATAAAATATCAAGCACTGAAAAGTCGTGAGGTCTTACGAAAAGTCGGGTCCTCCATAGGCAATGTGATCTTCGGAAGCTTCAGGTTCCCTAACAGACATGCCGTCAATCGAAATTTCATCTGGGTAAGCAGTACAGCTGAACTCCAAAGTAGGCCCGTCTCCTTTAGAGACACTTATGACCATAGGGATGATAGATTGGCTGTCCTTTTCATCATCACCGTCATCGTTTTTGAAGAAGTTTTCCTCACCAGTAACAAGATCAGGCATATGAACTTCAACTTTGATAGTCTCACCATTATATTCTCTTTTGAGAGATATGGTTTGCTCGCCAGGATTATCTTGGATTTCAAAAGGAAATCCATCTGGGGCCTCTTCTGCCTATAGAGAAAAGGATTGAAAATTATCAAAATGCTCTCGACTTTCCCAAGAAAGTGATCTAACCTATGAAATCCCAATAAGAGTGGACAGAAGAAGAGCGACTCAAAAGACAAAATGGTAATACTCAAGACTAATATATCATTTGCAATTAGTTGACACTACAAGCAAATATCAAGCTTTAAGTAAATCAATGAAAGAACTCAAAAAGCAATGAAGTTCACAAATTACGGAATAAGCTACAAAAGCATTTCAAAGGGAAGTCAGAATCACCGAAAACCCAATGGCTGATTTGGTAATCACTTCAATTTTGATTTCTTCTTTTTCTTTTTTTGCAAAATTTTGGGGCATAATACAATCCTGACCGGAGGCTGAGATTTATGCAGTTACATCTGGTTTCAGGCCAATCCAAAACTAAGGCGTGGGAAACACCATGTAGATCATTGAAAAAAATAATCTAAAATCACGTGGTGTGGCCCTCCTGACTTTTGGAATGGCCTGATTTTCAGGATCTCCAATCATTTACTGGGGCGCACCTTCTGAATGGATTGGATGGCATATGCAAAACACAGCGGGCCTGACCCACAATCTCGAAGGCTTTGAATGGTGGGTGTCCCCATCCCAATTGTTCCATGTTGTGTGACCACGTGAGCTTTCGATCAGCCTGATTTTCTGGTTGCAAAGGAGAGCATGTGGCACACATGATGGAAGGACTGAATGCAATGCACCCATCACTGTGGGCCCCACACGTCTTCTTGCAGTTCAATCTTTGGTCTCTAAACTAGAAACAATAATACTACCAATGAGATCAGCTTGAATTCTATTTCTGCCAAGACGCAACCTTTTCAAGGTTCCCAACAATGCATAAAATTGATATTTTGACATCCCAACAGCAAGCAATACTATCGCAAGAAATAAAATAAAATTCATGGCGAAAAGAGGTATGTTACCAAGGTTTGCACCACAAGCAATCACCTGGGTCTTCCACACCCCACAATCCATCTCTACCATACACACGACACGCGAATCAACTAATCTAGTGGGCTGACATCTAGAAATCACCCCAATCCAACGATCTAAGCCATTGCATCAAACAGTCTATAGATAGACAAATAGGCACCAACTGCAGCGCTAGTAAGCTCTAACCATAACAGTTTTTTCTTTTCAGAATGGCCCATTGATGGTGCTGATCCCCTAAGACACATGCCGCATGTACGGTTGAGATGGGCAGAATGTTTTTTTAAGGCAGCAAGCATGGCAAAATTCATTGCATCCCCTGTTTGGCACAAACGGCATGGACATTCCTAAAACTGACATCTCCACCCCTGCAGGAGGGTAGATATATCAATTTGAAGGGTGGGAATATCATTTCCCTTTCTATTTAGAGATGCGTTCATGTGTCACTGGCACCACAACAACTTGTGGTGCTATCAGGCGTGGGGCCCACACCAACCGTCAATAAGAACCATCTTGTGGTGGTACTAGGCCGTGGGGCCCATGTCCGAATCAGATCCACCCTGTCAATTAGATACGCCCTTTGATGCTAGGCCATAGGTCCAAAAATCAGCCCGGAAGGAAAATCAGATGGGCCACACCACAAGGAACAGTTGGGAGAGAACACCTAATCAATAAGACATTCTCCACTGTTTGTGGGCCCACTTGCTGTCGATATGCCACTCGATCCATTTAACAGACGCACTCCACCAGGATGAAAGGACACAAAAAATCAAGCCATTCCAAAAGCCAGGTGGGCCACACAACGTGAATTGAGAGGTCTTAGGCATGATTTTACATTGTTCCCTTCTTTGCAGCTCATCTAAGTTTTGAATGGGCCTGATTTTTTGTGTCAACGGTGAACATGAGGGGTAGAACACGATGGACGGGGTGGATCATATGCACGGTTTACGTGGGCCCCACAACAGCCTGGTAGAGGCGCACCTCTTCTATTTATTACTAGAAAGCTTTTCTTTATTTCCCTCAATCAGTTCCTTGCAATAGCTCAGAAGCAAATAGGCATTTTTAAAAGAAAAATTTACAAAAAAGGGGAACGGTGGGCCTCACTTGATCGTGATTGTTCGATTCCTCGGCGCATTTTATCTCGGATTCGATAACTCGGACGAGCTTCTCGTCGGAGCTGGGCTTCTTGGCGAGAGAAGAGAAATGGAGGGGTGAAAGAGCAGCCCTTCTGCAAAACTCCTGACATAAGCTGCTGCTGTTGTTCTTGAGTGGAGCGAAGATGGCAGGATGGTAATTTCTAGTTTCCAGGGCACGGATTGCCAGAGGGGCTACACGGGAAGCCGTCCTGCGAAGGACGCTGGAGAAGGCCATGGCCGCTTATTGTAGAAAAGGGTGGAGTTTTAGGGTCTTAGAGAGGGGCTTTTGCGTTTTGGTTAGAGTTTTAGGCGTCTAAGGAGAGGGTGTCGCATCGACGGGTTTAAAAAGACGGACGCGGATTTCCTGCGAAAGCCTTTCGCAGGAAGTTCCTGCGCAAGGATCTGCGTGGGGCCCACTACAATGTATGTGAGAAATCCATTCCGTCCATCCGTTTTGAGATCTCATTTTAGGGCGTGCGACAAAA
This sequence comes from Magnolia officinalis, assembly GCA_021015155.1. NCBI lineage: Eukaryota > Viridiplantae > Streptophyta > Magnoliopsida > Magnoliales > Magnoliaceae > Magnolia > Magnolia officinalis. The sequence goes on along the minus strand of JAJHSJ010000006.1, from coordinate 91,869,794 downwards.
AATGAGGCGGATAAAAAACTCAAGTGGGTCACACGAGAGGGAAAATTAGGAAAAGAAATTTCTACGGTTGAAATCTTCCCAGGCTCCACCTTGATGTTTATATGTTACATAAACTGTTGATAAGGTTATTGTCAATGGGATGAAGTGAAAAGACCAAAAATATAGACTAATACAATAATTTTTTGGGAATAAGAATGCTTCAACGGTGCCCACTGAATGATCACTGTTTCCTCTCGTGTGTCCCATTTTAGTTCTATATACGCCTAATTTTTTATTTCTAGTCCTTAAATGATCTCGAAAAACGGATGGACGGATTGGATTTATCAAAAACATGTTGATAGGCCCCACGCAGATCCTTGCGCAGGAACAACTCCCTGCGAAAGGCTTTCGCAGGAAATCCGCGTCCTAAAAACACACTCCGCACACGTGTTGGATCCCTTGCCTGCGGGCCCACCATAATGTATGTGCCTTATATCCACGCCGTCCATCCGTTTTGAAAGATCATTTTAGTGCAGCATCCCAGAAAAGAAGCATATCCAAATCCACACCGTAGGAAATAGTATTGATTTAACATTAAAAACCTTCTCGTGGGCAACGAAAGTTTTAGATCAATCTGATATTTATATGGTCCCTTCATCCAGGCCTTTTTGATCTTATCAAAGGATTCGATTGTCAAATAAACATTCCAATTAGTCCCAAGAAGTTTCAATGGTGGGTATTCAATCCCCACGTTTTCCTGTCGTGTAGTCCACCTAAGATTTGGACCTGCTTCAATTTTGGGGTCATGCTCTAAAATGATCCGTCAAAACAGATGGACGTCGTGGATGTGAACTACATAAATCATGGTGGCCCCACAGTTAGGGATCCACCAACACAGCAATGTCATGTGACATCTACTCCATCCATCACTTTCGCCGGGTCGTTTTAAGTTACGCTTCCAAAAATGAGACAGATATAAAATTCAAGTGGCCCACACCACATGATACGGTAGGGATGGGAACTCCACCATTGAAACCTTCACGGGGCCCACCGTGGTGTTTGCATGCCATTCAAACGGTTGAAAATGTCTCCCATGGTATAAAGCTCAAAAAATACATCAGCTAATCCAAAACTTCTGTGGTGATCGTTCAATCCCCACCTTTTTTTGTGGTGTGGCCCACTTGAATTTTTGAGGTCCCATCATAACATGTTCGGATTCGGCCGGGCTTAGCTGGTCTGGCCAAAACCCGCCCAGTCTCAACCCTAATCTAAATGGGCCATGACCCATTTGGGCTCTGGAAAGACTCACAACTGATTTCGGCTTGGCCGGGTCCATACAAATTTGGGCTTTTAATAAGGACTTCTGCCATGGATTTAAGACTCAGCGAGTTGACCCGACTCAATAGTTGAGTCAAGTTGCAGCTCGCCAGAGTCGAGGACAAATCAGTAGGGGTGTACATCACGTCGAACTGAGTCGAGCTGGCCTCAGCTAGACTCGGCTCGGCCACTAGCTAACCTCAGCTCGAACGTGGCCCAGCTCAGTCCTCAAGCCTGACTGGCTGGCTCGGCTCGGCTTGGCTCGGTTCGATCAGCAACTCGAGCCAGTTCGATTCAAGTTCAAACCAAGATCAAGCCAAGTTCACCTGTGCAACATTTTCCCAAACACCTGGAATGCACCTTCGAAATCTCATTATATTTAAGATAACAACAATGATTTTTACAAGTATTTTATCAAACACCTTCTAAGTAACATAAAAATCAAGAAAAAAAAAGGTATCGGTATCATATACATACATTCCTTGCCACCCGCCACACTTTGTTGGGTCATTTCATCAAACACTTGGTGAGCAACATCAATATCAAAGTAATTGAGTCACCGATTTGGTTCAATCCGAGTTCGATTCGAGCTGGGTTCGATCCGAGTCTAGTTGAGCGGGCCCAGCTTGAACTCATTTTTGAGCTCAAAAAATCAGCTCAACTCGGCTTGAACACATTTTCGAGCTCAAAAAATCGGCTCAACTCAGCTTGAACTCAGCTTCAAACCGAGTCGAACCGAGCTTGCTAGTTCGGTTCGTGTACACCTCTACAAATCAGCCTCACTATCCCAAGTGGGGGCGACTCAGTCGAATCGCATCCAACTCTTCGAGTTTTCAATCCCTAGTTTCCAATTTCACACCTGCCAGGAGAGCCATGCTGTCAATGGGCCGGTCTGGGCCTTGTTGGGCTGCAGATTTTGGGGCCTAATCAACATATTGATCCTTCTGGGCTCAGGTATAGCCCATTGCCAACCCGAGATGAGGGGAGCGGATTAGGTGGGCCCACCTTGATGTAAGTATTCTATATCCACACCGTTCATCTCAGGTGGACCGTACTATAAGAAATAGTAGTAACCGAATGCCCCAACATCAAAAACTTCCTAACGTCGACTAGACTCTTGACCCATCAATCCGTGGTTTTTTTGTTACTGACACATGTAAAATGGACCCATAATTGGACCGTTTGATTTGAATGACTAGCAGTCCACACATGCAATTTCTAAATAAATTCTAAGTGGCGGCGTATCATTTATCACACTCTGCCAGAGTATCAAAGTCTTTCTTGTTACAAGAGCCCCCTCATGTGGACGGACGGCACTTTGTTCAGAGATACAAGCCATTCATTAGGTGATGCATGGAAGCATATGAATGCAAGCATATGGATGGATCGGATCATCCAATCGGTCTGATTTACAGATTGTAAGCCATGAAAACAGTCCGTACAGATGATTGGACGGTCCAAGCCTCCCAAAGCAGTCTACTGCTCTCATCAGGTGGATCAGAAGTCCACAAGACAAATTGACGGTTGATACAAGCTTCCTTTAGCCATCGATTTTTTTCCGTACACTGGCCCATCTAAGGATCTCATCTATCCTTACTGATCTTTTAGGCAATGGAATCCACAAGGTGGAACCGACCTTACCAACTGATGTAGAGCCGGTGGCGGACAGTTTCATGGCCAAGATGGATCAGAAAAGGCCCGGTCAATGACAGAAGTGATCCAAACCATCGGACCTTAGATCCGACGTATCACACAATTCGGAATGAGTTACCAGGTGTAAAATATATGATTTTAGAGTAGAACGAGCTATTTTAGCCAACCAACCCTGTCCTGGATCGACGGTCTATGTGAAAAGAGCTTAGAATAATTAGGAGAACCGTTTGGTGAAGCTTACTATTTTTGGCTAAGTTTCCAATTATAGGAGTTTTTGTTATAAGTTGCTTCCGATTTCTGTTGCCAAGGAAGGTTAAAAGGCCTTACTTACATGCAAATTTCCTGAAAAATCCTAAGGATTTTAGATTTTTACCAAATGATGCTTCATGAGGGTGGATTTTGCCAAAATCCCTCTCTGTTTTTAGAAAGTAGTGAAGTCGAGAATTGTGGGGCCCACGTATGCAACCCACTGAGATGATTACACGAACTAAAAATCTGGCCAGTTGAATCATCAGATAAGATACACGTGAATTTGGATTTTTTTTTGTTATTGTGTATTTTTTAATGGTGTGGCCCAGTTTATGATCGGATCCACCAAATTTTTAGCTCAAGTGATCATCATGGCGGGGTGCAAATGTTCAACGGGTTGGATATCATAAGAATGCTGCATGGATCCCACAATTCACGGCTTTACCACTTTTTAAATTAAATCCATGTATAAGAAGAGTTTTTTGTAACTTTCTATCAGGGCATTAATTGTTACGGTAAAATTTTCATATCAAAGAAAATTCATTTACCAATATGCCCTTCCCTTAATCATTGCCGACAGAGAAGTGGGATGGCTCTCTTGGAATTCCGAAAGGAGGTTTCTGGTACAATAAAGAACCTGCCATTTCTGGCCACTCATCACGTGGTGGGCCTGCTGCTCCATGCTTGCTTCGCTGTCTCTCTTATCCTTCTCTTGTAGTTATATTCTCGTTGCATGTCACTTGCAATGTGACTGCAGGAACGGTGCTCTCTGGGGTAAAATGAAATGGTATGTCTGTTTTGGATTCTATACTTAAAAGATTTGAAAGAACACTAGATGGATTTCTAAAATTCTGCTTGCCTATGATGGACGGCTGTGATTTTACCATCTTCATCAGAGTGGTGTGGATGGGATTTTATTTATTTTTTCTTTTCTTTTTCTAAACATGGGACTATATTGTCGGATCTGGGTCATGTATCCATGATCCAAACCGTGTATATGATGGGCCTTTACCATGGATAGTGTAAGCCGAAAAGGAACCCTATGATTGAGATAACCGTTCTTGTACGTGCTAGCTTGCTAAACATACGTCCATGCCTTGGGAACTGGATGGTTATAATAATGATAATAACGATAACTTATGGATATCATCCGGTGCAATTGTTACATGATTGCCCGTATTTTGCAACCAATGGACGGTCAGGATTGATCATACAAATTGAATAGGTCTCCTAATGCAAGTAGAAATGCTGTGTTTTGCAACTAATGGACAGTTCAGATCAATCAATAGAGGCCGACCTACTGTTCTGTTGCAGCTAGAACTATCAATCAAGTAACGTACCAAACAAGCCCTCATGTAACTAGAAATACCCTGACTTTTCTCAAATACAAATACTTAAATAAGGATAAAAGATCACCTGTATACAGAACTTGGAAAGTAAGTTACCGTCCAATCATCAGTCACTTACCAACCTGTCATGTGTTTAACATCCACCCCATCCAAAAGGTTACCCCACCACAAATGCCATTTGGTGCAAAAATCAGTTGGGCCCATTCATCAAGTGGGCCACAATATGGAGGACAATGTATAGCTGTTGAGATGATCCAAAGTTCAAGTGTGGCCCACTTGTTGATGGGATGGCTTGGACTTAGCATTGTTGGATTAAGTGAACCACAGCCAATCATGATGGCCCTGAAACATAGATGATTCAGGTCAATATTAGACCTTTTTCATATAAACAATCCGGTCCATCCCTTTTGTTGGCTATTGATCGGGTATTTAGAATTATATACCGGTATGTAATTTTCACGTGGTAGACCATGAAATGTGTGCCAGACTTAAGGGACGGTTTAGATCGGTCAACCAAAGATTTAGATACTCTATTGATGTTGAAGAAAGGGAATCTCAGGTTGAAATGCTCTGAAGATGTCGAGAGATTTAAGTAGCTTTGAATGCATGCTCTGAATAGGAAATGCTGGGAGAGTTAGGTAGCTTTGAATGCATCAGATGCTGAAAGATTTTGGATTGCTTGAAAATTTGAAATACACAGCACACATTGAAGTAAGCATTCAATAGGAAATGAATAAGACATCAAGGCTACATTAGTGCTGTTTGTTTTAACTCCACATTCAAATCTCTATCAAACACTCAACCACAAACCAAACTCAAAAGGCCTGCCTATTTATACTTGATTGCACCTCTCGTCATTCTACATCAGATATTCAGTCATCACCCAAAAGGAATTCAGCTTCTCTGTGTTGCTATGTAATGAGTTTTTGTGCAGAGGTTATGCATCACTGCTATATACGTGGACAGAGTGTCATGTCTTAATAATCCAAACCGTCCATGTGATAGGCCGCACGGCCTGCACCACAATGTGGGACACCGAATAAGCTCCCAGACTTGAGTATTTCAACCTATTGATACAAAAAATTGGTGAACCTTCCCTTTACGTCTGCCAAGTGCACAAGGATGAAATAAAGGAGATCTTGGCTAGAGTCAGGGACCCTCCGATGCTTAAGTCAGTGATTGGACCATGTAGGAAAGGTTTTCAGAAGGGTTTTCTCTGTAATAGCCCACACTCACATTGTATGATATTGTCCGCTTTGGGCACAGCCCGCACGGTTTTATTCTCGGGGAATTCCCCCAAAAGGCCTCATACAGTATAGGGTGACAACTCTACATATAACCATCACAACTTCAAACGGCACTTCCGATGTGGGACAAAGCTTCACCTTTCACTGTGTGCACAATAGCCTGTCAGCCACACAGTAGCCTGCCAGCCATCTTGGGGTCCGCCCACATGTGACCACAGTGACGGGGCGTCACAATATCCCCCACCGAGGGCAGAGCCGTCCTCGGCTCTGATACCATTTGTAACAACCCACACCCACACTGTATAATATTGTCCGCTCTGGGCACAGCCCGCACGGTTTTATTCTCGGGGAACTCCCCCAAAAAGCTTCATACAGTATAGGGTGACAACTCTACATATAACCACCACAACTTCAGACGGCACTTCCGATGTGGGACAAAGCTTCACCTTTCACTGTGTGCACAGTAGCCTGCCAGCCACAGTAGTCTGTCAGCCACACAGTAGCCTGCCAGCCATCTTGGGACCCGCCCACGTGTATCCGCCCACATGTGACCACAGTGACGAGGCATCACAATATTTGTAACAGCCCACGCCCACACTGTATGATATTGTCCGCTCTGGGCACAACCCGCACGATTTTGTTATTGGGAGACTCCCCCAAAAGGCCTCATACGGTATAGGGTGATAACTCTACATATAATCACCACAACTTCAGACGGCACTTCCGATGTGAGATAAAGCTTCACCTTTCACTGTATGCACAGTAGCCTGTCAGCCACACAGTAGCCTGCCAGCCATCTTGGGGCCCGCCCACATGTGACCACAGTGACGGGGCGTCACAATATCCCCCACCGAGGGCAGAGCCGTCCTCAGATCTGATGCCATTTGTAATAGCCCACGCCCACACTGTATGATATTGTCTGCTCTGGGCACAGCCCGCACGGTTTTGTTCTTGGGAGACTCCCCCAAAAGGCCTCATACAGTATAGGGTGACAACTCTACATATAACCACCACAACTTCAGACGACACTTCCGATGTGGGATAAAGCTTCACCTTTCACTGTGTGCACAGTAGCCTGCCAGCCACGGTAACCTGCCAACCACACAGTAGCCTGCTAGCCATCTTGGGGCCCGCCCACATGTGACCACAGTGACGGGGCGTCACATTCTGCATACCTTTAAGCTTGGAGATTTCCTGTTTTTATAGGAATCGGGGAGTCCCGTCGTGCAGGAATTCGCTTCCTGATCTTCAGGAGATTTGATTTTGATCCGCTTTTGGTTTCCATCCGATTCCGAGATCATCGGGATCGGAGGTCCTTTTATGAGATATTCGAAACAGTGTTTTCATTTACACCGTCTTTCCCTTACTCAGCTCAGCCTTGACCAATTCTAATAATAGATGAATCTCGGCTAGCTGCAAGGACAGGGCTTTTATCTTCTATCAGATGAAACAGAGTCGACTCGTAACCGATACTCCTTATTCTGATAACTGACCTTACAACCGACCTAATATAGGTCGGTTTTGTGATCGAACGACTTTTAGCCTTTGGACCTTAGTTGATCCTCTTTGGATGTTGTTGGCTCGTTACCTGAGACAACTTTATGCGTCCGATCTCTTCGGCCTATTGCTCTTGACTCTGTTTTTCTTGGTTGGAAGTTATCCTTTGCAACCCGAGTTAAGTCTCTCCTTTAGGTCTTACTATCTTGCCTCAGTTGGGCCTATTGCCTCAGGCAATGTCAATAGAGTTGGTCCATTCTATAACCAAGTCGCCGGACTTGTCATATTTTTACCCAACACAACCTTTGATGTAACTCTTTTCTTTTGAATACAGGTCTCCTAACCGGTGTTTTGTGGGCCATTGATAACATGTTTAAAATCCAAACTTCATATTTTCTCAGGCTGCTACCATAAGCAGTGACTCACGTTAGATCAACGGTTTGGATTACCAAACATGAGGCCACATCCAATAGCTCTAATACTATGGCCTAAGTCCTGATGCTCCCCATCCATAAAAGGGTGGCCCATGGCTATGGCCAGCCAAGGACGGAGCAATCATCCATATCGGACGCTCTAACGATCCAACACTGTGCCTGTTTTCCCGGACTCTTCTAGCGTTTTTCCTTCACCGTCCATCTAACTGCTGCTGATCAAAGAGTCATGCTCTTCCAATTTGGGAGATCTTTTAGGCATCCCCCATCCACAAATACGGCCATCGGATCAACGGTCTGGATTGCCAAACCGCAACGCAGGTGCCACTCATGCTTAAAATCGGACCATATGAAAGCCATTCCAGATGCATTACAAACAGCCCATAACACTATCATAGGCACTTTATATACACACACACATACAGCGACGCCAACTTGACACTTAAACAACCACATCCATCAAGACATGCATACCTAACTAACAAACATACCTCCGTACCTACATATGAACGTGTATGAAATGCTGCCCCCACCGTACATATGGCGATCGCATTGTAGATCACAAGTATTGATCGGGCGGGCCACCATTTTCAGGGAATGCTGATGGCCCATGTAAACAATGGCCTACCAAATCAATGGTCCTGATTGCTGCACGCAAGCACCGTACGTACAGCTAGTGAGCATTTCATGGAGACTACTATGTATCATTCATCTAACCTGTATAATTCTACACTGACTCTAATTCTAGCACCTCATACCGTGGTGGGCTCACATCACGATTTCGGGCTTCAGGATGCTGGATTTGATCTCCTTGTGGGGGAGTACGACACCGCCGTTGCTGTATATCTCGTCACTGACCTGCACATCCTCCCCGAGGACGGTCATGTTGTCAATGCGGGCCCACTGCCCGACAGTTGACTGTGCTCCGATGATGCTGCTGGAGATGCATGCGTGCTTCTTGATCCGGACAGCCCGCATCACAGTGCACCGCGAGAGCCTCACCCCTATCTCGACCACACACGAAGGCCCGATTGCAACGTCGGGCCCGATCAGGCAGCCCTCGCCAATGACTGCCGTCTCATGCACTAGCACGTTCCCCACAATGTGGGGCCCAGTGGCCAGCATGGGTGAGGACTGCTTCCTTAGTGAGTCCAGGTACAGCCTCAGGCCTTTTATGTAGTCCCTCGGCTGCCCGATGTCCATCCAGAATCCCTTTGAGACCATGGCATAGAGATTCTGCTCGGCCGCGATCTGAGGGAAGACTTCCTTCTCAATCGAGGTAGGCCTCGGCTGGACCCGCTTGATAACGGATGGGTTCATCAGGTAGATGCCAGCATTGATCTTGTTACCAACATATGTTTTCGGCTTCTCGACGAATCTCTCAACCTTTCCAGATTCCTCATCCATCACCACCACTCCGTATTTCGATGGCTCATCAACCTGTCCCACATGTAAAGGTTTTCTCACAACATATATCAGGGAGGGATTTCAAACTGCCCATCTGGTACGTCACACTTTAGATGTCCACATAAGAGATCCTCACATCTGTTCCTGTGTCAAGATCTGGAAGTGTTTCTAGCTCGACTTTGTTTGGAAATAGAGGATCTCTGATTGGCGATGAACGGTCTCAATCACCACTTGATGGGGCAGGGGAAGCTGAGCGAACTTAAAAACTCAAGTTCAATACCTGTGGTGGGCCGGGCACTGATGCCATCTCAAATGATCAAGAAACAGATTAAAGGGTTGAAATTACCTTGGTTACCATTATCGAAGCCTCTCCACAGTGGGACTTGTGGAATTCGATCATTTCTCTAAGCGGATACTCACAGATAACATCACTGTTGAGAACGAAGAACGGCTCACCAGATCCATCATTGAGCTTGCCTTTGGCCAGTGCCAAGGGGCCCGCTGTGCCGAGAGGCTCCGGCTCTTGGGAGCAGCTGATCTTGATCCCAAGCTTAGCCTCATATTCCTTCAAGAAGTTGATCATCACCTGCAAAAACAGGATCAGCCAAAGTAATAAAATTTAGAAACAAGATGATCTAGACAAGGATCCTGGCATGGAAAGATGAAATTGGGCGGTTCTTTCATTTACCTGTGGCTGGTAGTTGATGGCTAAAATGACTTCGGTTACTCCAATAGCCTTCAGAGCTTCGATCTGAGAAAAATTGAGGGATGTAAAAAAATCAAGGCCGAAAATATATAAGAGTTGGAAAATAAAGAGCCAAAAACCATGAGATCAGCCCATGTTTATATAGAAAAATGTCAGTTCACACAGAAGATGGATGGTTTACATCAGACTTCCGCCTGCATGGTTCAACGACATGTGGCCCACCAGGTGAGTGGACACACCTGATTTTCACACCAGGTCATCTTCATGGTGTGACCTGCCTTTTGCATGGCTCAGATGTAATATACATGTGACACGTGTGATGGAGTGGATGGTAATTTACCACCCACTCCTCTATTGGAACCATGAAAACAGATAAAAGATTTATGGTAATGATAATAAACAAGAAGTAAAAACAGATCTATGCCTACAACCATATTACCTTCTTCCATTTCAACACAGAGACAGGGTGAGGAAACACACCTGATGCAAGATCATGGGCTTATTAGCAAACTCAACGAGTGGTTTTGGGACACTGAGCGTCAATGGCCGCAGGCGGGTTCCGAATCCTCCAACAAGAATGAGGGCCTTCATGGTGGAGAAATGGAAGATTGATTCCCCTGCCGATCTAACAATCAATACCGAGAAGCAAGTTATTGCAGTGCAGCATATAATGCAAGGCGAGGGGACCTATATATAGCCGTCCAGCTAAGAGAAAAGACACTCATCTATGGAACCCTTTTTTAAGGCCTGTAAAGTGAAATGATAACAACGAACTCATGCTCACGAGTGAGCTGAGCAACGTTGTCAACATCAAAGACGGGTGTCGAAGCATGCTGGACGCAAATCCAACCAGCTGCTGGATGGGGAGAACACCACAGTGTAGTAAGAATCCACCAAACAAAGGAAATTTAAAGCTGGGTGTGAGTTAGGAGCCTCAAAGGAGTGTAAAATACTAAGGCTGTGTTTTGATGATTAATCAAAATGAATTGCAATAGTTCAACTCAATCGCAATAATCCATCGACGATGAGGGGAGAAACCCCCAAATCGCAATTCTTAGTATTATTCCAAGTCCAACCTGAAATGTGTGGAATCACTAGCAGGGTTTGGCCATTTCCTCTATGATGAATGGTCCACATCCCCACTTCGGTTATTTAGTCTCTGATAAATTGATGGACTGTAATTCATTTCAGGCAGGCATCTAAATGTGTAATCCACTCAAACAGGCATCTAAATGCACCCTAAATTGTTATAAAAAAAAAAATGTACATCCGCATGCTATAGATTGAACAAAGATACAATGCCAACTAGTGTACAGACTAGAATAAAATAAATGGTTATAACTATCAGTTGTAGTTCTTTTGCCTGTAACCTAAAATTGGAAGTCCATTTACAACAAATGCCACCACCACACTTCAAACCTTTAACTGAAAGTGAGGACCAGAAAGGGAAATTGCAGATTACATCAGGAATCTGGTGTGAAACAATGAGAATATGCCCTGATTTACTATCTAGAAAAGTAATATAGCACATAGCTTTTATCTTTTTACTGGGGTTGAAAAGGGCAGTAAAGAAATGATGGGATGGAAGGGATGCGGACATTCCATGTGGACCCTGTGATAACGGAATGTCTTGAAGACCACACTAATCAGACAATCCTACCCATCCGATTGGTGACCATTAAATGGACAGTTGAAAAGAAAATGGTCAACAGTCCGATTTCAAGAGAAGATGTTAATGGTCCAAATTCAACAGCCGATATTGGATATAGTTAAGATATCTGGTCAGTACAACTTTAGAGCCATGCTCCATCCTCAATAGGGCCCCATGGTTTGGATGGTGGATGAATCGCCACATTTTAAAAATGGAGGGAAACCCACACAGCAGTTACTCCTTTCAGTACCTATACATGTGTAGGTTTACTTTCATGCAGATAAAGAAACAGCCGAAAAAAGATTGAACTGTATAGGTACAGATGTTTTTCAACAGAAAGAAGAAATGAACATGAATTTTTTCAGGTCCATTGAATTTAATTTTAAAAATAAAAAATAAAAAATCGGAAAGCAGATGTGATTGGAATTAAACCAAAAGTTAGAATTTCTTACCCTAAAGAAGCTTGAAAAGAATCCAGCGGGTGTTGAAATGGACCAGGTAATGCTAAGAAAGTCGATTTCTTCAGATACCATCGGCAAAGAAACCTTCAGAAGACCATCAAGAAAGTACATCTACTTGAAACATAGGAATTCCACTAAATCGAAACAAGTACAAAATCTCGTGATGCAAGCAAAGGAGAAAATCAAAGAATCTTATGAAATGGACCCAGCATCACTTCAATAAAATAAAATAAAATAAAATGCTTGAAGCCGATGACTTTCGAAAATCGGAATGGGGACAGGTTCTCGCTATAAAAGCGGGAAATGGCTGAAGTAAAACAGGAATATGGCATAGACCACCTCCACCATACACATGGCAGGGGCATGGATGAATGAGGGTGGACCCCACTATGAATGGCCCATGGTTCTAAACCGCCCAATCATGTGGTCCTTTACAACCTAGCAATGGCATCCAAACCGATGGGAGAAAACAGAAGTGACCAACCGTCCAAATTCAATCAAGTACATAGAAGTGAAAGCGAGGATCATTTGATCTGTCATTTTTGAACGACAGATCATTCAAACCAGGACCCGCAATCTGGACGGCCCAGATTCATCAACTACCCTGCCACGTGTCAATTGGAGAGGGTCTTTATCATACACCAGCAGAGGATAAAAATCAGACCGATCGCCTCAAAACCACCGGAATTTCATGAAATTCAAGTAAAAACAAAGAAAGATCTTCCGAAATCAACAGGTTTTGAGAATTCAAACTGCGAATGAGATCTCTCATTGTGACGTCGAAGCAGATCAATGGATCTTCCAAAACGGACCTAAATTTCGAGAACTTCAAAGAAATGATTTTAAAAAACCAGATCTTCTACAACAACAACAACAACAATAATAATAATAACGAGATTTTAGATCTCTCATTGTCAGATCAAAGGTGAAAACCGAAGAATCTTCCAAATCCGGTCCAAAATCTCGTGAAATTCAAAGAAACGCAGCAAAAAAACACCAAATCTCATCTACATTTCAAATTTATCAAGAGATCTATGTCTACATCTCCGAAAATCATCAAAAACCATCTCGGACTAATGAAAACCGAGGCAGAAATTCGAAAAACAACGATTAGAAGATGGATCGGCCGGAAAATCGTAAACAAATGGTGAATTTTAGAAAAAATCAGCGGATCTTACCGGAAAGGTAGCCAGATTCTCGCCGGAAAACCCGATTTACGGCGGCTAGCTCGGTGGCGATCTGATTTTCCTCGTCGACTTTTCCCTCGCTTTTTCGCCCCCTAACGGTTCGTTAGCTGCGCGGGTTGAACAGGGCGGCGGAAATTTCTCTCCTTTTATTCTCAGCGGACTTCAAACTCTTATAAATTATTTCCTTTTTCGGGGTCAAGAAACCGGTTCACGTCCGTACGAAATTACAAAAATACCCATGGCTGTTTGAATATCTTTTGCAGATATGAAAGGGGTGATCACGTAATTTTAGTTGAATTACGGGCGTCATGAATCGTGTGAGGCGCCGAATCACCGTCGTACATTCCATCGGTGGGCCCCACAGTCTATTAATGATAGGCGACAATCCTCTCATAGTTCCCACCATCATGTGAAGGAACTTCTTGCACCTTGAACGTGGGCAATCGACGGTTAGATGGTTATGGCCGTCCTTTTTTAAGGGAAAATTTGCATCATGGCCCACCATTGATGGATTTTCGTCCAATGATGATTCTGATCGTGGATGGGCTACGCTGCACTTGATTTTCGTACAGAAAGAAGGTGTTAAAAAGGGGAAACGGATTGGCTACTCCCCCTGCCACCAGCCCCGTGGCTGATGGTCGGTGCTCTTTGGGCCCTACCATGATGTATGTGTTTCATCCATTCCGTTCATCCATTTTCAAAGATCATTTTATTTCGTGAGCCCAAAAATTAGAGGTATATAAATCTCAGGTGGTCCACACCACATGAAAACAATAGTGATTGGATATCCACCATTAAAATACTCCTAAGGCCCAATGTACTGTTTATTTGATATCCAATCTGTTGATTAGGTCATACAGGCCCAGATGAAGGGAAAAAACAAAAATCAGCTTGATCCAAATCTTTTATGGCCCCAAAATGTTTTTAATGGCCGACGCTCATTCAACAATGTTTCGTGTAATGTGGTCCACTTGATATTGGGATATACTTTGTTTTTGGTCTCATTCATAAAATTATCTATAAAAATAGATTGATGGCATGGATGAAACATATACATCATCGTGGGGCCCACAGAGCACCGACAATCAGTCACCGGGCTGGTGGCTGGGGGAGTAGCCAATCCGTCTCCGTTAAAAAGGGATGTTATTTGATACTCCAGTAGAATATGGCACTTGATACACAGGCACTAGACAAACATTAACTTCAACTAAACTGACAAAACTGTGGGGTCCATTTCATCTAAGTCACAATCCCAAAATCATATTCATTGATTAATTCTGACATCTGATTCGTGGACACTTTTTGTTTAAACAGGACGGATGGATGTTTTCACAATCTGAACCGTCCGATAAATGTCCACCAATCGGATGGTCAGATTATCAAATAAGGCAATCTTTTGTTCATGATAAATCTAAACTGACAGTTTAATTTGAATTAGTTGGATGCCACTTATGCAATTTCTAAGTAATTTCTAGGTCCTGTGTACCATCCATCACACGCTGCGAGAGTACCAAAGTTTATAATCTTCTCAAAAGCAAGGGAAAATGACCAATGTAAACAAAACCTTTTATCCAGCGGTTTTTATGAAGGAATACAAACTAACGTTACCAACTTAGAATAGCACGTGCAACAGCAAATTTGAGGCCTAAACTACCCCTCCTTTGCACTTTTCACTGCTGCGTCGTTTCCTCTCTGTCCCTTTCCTCGCTCTATTTTGGAAAGAAAAAAAAAAAAAAGACAAAAACTCCACCACCACTACATCTGGATCGCATCACACTCTAGCTGGATCTCACCCTCTCTATTCATCAGTATTAGGGTGTTTTTCTGAAAATGATCCCTCTACGGAAGAAAGTACACACTACAGGTATAATGTAGTACATTTACCTAAATAGTGTAAATTTTTTATAGGTCAAAGCTCGCATCATGGTTTTCGGTTCATTCATGCAAAAATCATCCTATGAACATGATGAATTACAAGTAAAACATCATTGTGGGGGCATAACAAGGTTTCTACGGTGGAACCACTGTTTCCTGTAGTGTGATCCACTTGATATTTCGATATGCCACCATTTTGGGTTGAAACCCTGTAGACACCCCACCCAGGCTAATATCTTGATTTTGTTAAGACAATCTGAGAACCATGATCATATCCTAAACCTAACCCTAATCCTAACCTGAGCTATCATGAATCATCATTCAATCCAGACCATGTCCAAAATCGACCTATTTCTCGAATCATTTTCGCGTAACAATCGAGCCGACTTCAAGCCATTTTGGGCCAAATATCCAAAAGGAACTTTGTTTCACTTTAAGAACCCAAAAAAGGACTCACCAGATGAATTTCGAGGAAAACCGTACCGAGGTGGTAATCGGATTACCGCCGGCGGTAGTCAAATTACCGCTTCCTCCCAGAAAATGCGCACGGAGCCAGTCACACGAGTTCCGGACTCAACCAGGTCCGGGCGGTAGTCAGACTACCGCCGGCGGTTGTCGGATTACCGCCGGCGGTAATTGGAATTCCGCCGCGTGCGGCCGGAGCAGGGACAGCTGTCCCAGCGTCCAAAGTCAACTTTCTCATACATTTACCCCCCTCATCCTCACTATTTACCGTTTTACCAGCCCCTTTAGCCAATGAGAACATGCCATGTGGCACCCCTCCCCTCTCCACCAATCACCCTATATCACATCAGCATTTGCCCTCCTCTTATCCTCTATTTACCAAACAACCATTGGAAAGGGCTATAAATAGCCCTCTCCCCTTTCATTTTCACCATACATGGATGAGAGCCACCAAGGGAGGGAGAGAGTGAGAGAAAAGAGAGAAAGAAAGAGAGAGAGAGAGAGAGAGAGAGAGAGAGAGAGAGAGAGAGTGAGTGAGAGAGAAAGGGTGAAGGAAGGGAAGGAGCTCCCAAGCCTTCAAGCTCAAACTTTTCCAGCCACCTCTCAAGCCTTCACCTCAACCCCTTCCAACCCATAAGCTTAGCCCAGGATGATCATGGTTCAATCAACATCTTAGCCTACTCAAGAATCAAGCCAAATATCCATCATCCTACAAGCATTCATCATGACATCTACTCCCTTCTCAACCCTCCTGCTTCTCTAGATCTCTAGTGGACGTATGCTCTGTGACTTGTCGTACATCGGATCCTGTCACATCAGAAATTCCTAGTGATCTAGTCCACTTTTCTTATCTCTTAGCATAGGCATCATCACATCCGCCCTCTAGACACATTGTCGGACGTATGCTCTGTAGCCTGCCGAAATACTCAGATCTTGCTACATCAGAAATCCACGTGTGACTAGTCCCATCATGACCGTAACATCATCATCATCCCTTGAGATTATTTTACCACACTAAGTCGAGACTGTGCACTTGTACGGGCAGAGAGGGTGCCTAACACTTTCCCTCTTTGTAACCGAGGTCCCTTACCCGGAATCCCGGATCGTAGACCAGGAGTCAATCTAAGGTCGGAGAATCTTCGGATTCCTCCTACCTTACGTATTCCGTGGTTCTAGCCGACCGCGGGATTCTGAGATCATTCGGCTAGTGGTGACTTCAACAATCACAAATCAGCTTAATCACCCCCAGCATCACCACCACAACAACACATCATTCACCACCAACAACGTGGATGCCGATTTTTCAGTGACTACAAACCCTTACTTTAGATGGAAAAATGGATGAACGTCGTGGATAGCCCACGTACATTCAAGGGGGCCCAACTCAGTTTTATTTATTTATTTTTTTATTATTATTTATTATTATTATTATTATTATTATTATTTTGGGTTAGCTTATTAGTACACACTCATGTCAGTACACACACTCCATGTTAGCCACCCCTGCTAGGGATCGATACCAAGACCTCAAGTGTTGACACAAGGTATCTCCACTCAGTCTGCCAATTGAGCTATGGATCTGGGTGTGCCCAACTCAATTAACTCAGCACTATAAGTGCGTACTGAGCAAACTATAAATCCAAATTGCTAGAGGTATTGGTCCATTTGACCTACTTCTCGATTCATGATTGGTGAAATTCCCCAAGCAATTCATAAATTTAACAAAGAATCATAAAAATATGATGGGGAACTTCCACGGATTCATGTAATGTAATGGAAAATTTTATCAACCGGCTTAGTCAATTTCATTAATTGCTCGGTCAAATTCACCGAAGAGAATTTCATGTAAATCTTGGTCAATTTCATTAATTGCTCGGTCAAATTCACCAAAGAGCAAATTGTTAGGCTAGGTCAATTACATTTAAAGTTCATTCCAATTCATGTTAGCCTCACCCAATTTCAAGCTTGCCTCGCTCAAATTCATGTTTCCCTTGCTCAATTTCTCGGTTGTCTCGTTGAATTTTTACGTTGCCTCGCTCAATTTCTAGCTCCCCTCGCTCAATTCCTAGCTCCCCTCGCTCAATTGATAGGTTGCCTCGCTCGATTCCTAGGTTCCCTCACTCGATTCCTAGGTTGCCTCGTTCAAATCCTAGGTTGCCTCGCTCAATTTCTACGTTCCCTCGCTCAATTTGTAGCTTCCCTCGCTCAAATTCTAGTTTGTCTCGCTGAATTTCTAGGTTCCCTCGCTGAATTTCTAGGTTCCCTCAATTCCTAGGTTACCTTGTTGAATTCCTACGTTGCCTTGCTCAATTTCTAGCTTCCCTTGCTCAATTTCTGCCTTCCCTCGCTCAATTCCTATGTTACCTCGCTGAATTCCTACGTTGTCGCGCTGAATTCCTAGGTTGCCTCACTTAATTTTTAGGTTACCTCATTGAATTCATATGTTGCCTCGCTTAATTCCTAGGTTGCCTCGCTCAATTTCTAGTTTCTTTTGCTCAATTTCTAGCTTCCCTCGCTCAATTTCTAGTTTCCCTCGCTCAATTTCTACCTTCCCTCGCTCAATTCATAGGTTACCTCGCTCAATTCCTGCGTTGCCTCGCTCAATTTCTAGCTTCCCTCGCTCAATTTCTACCTTCCCTCGCTCAATTCTCAGGTTACCTCGTTGAACTCCTACGTTGCCTCGCTTAATTCCTACATTGCCTCGCTCAATTTATAGGTTCCATCGCTCAATTTCTAGCTTCCCTCGCTCAATTCCTAGGTTGCCTCACTCAATTGATAGGTTGCCTTGCTCAAATTCTAAGTTCCCTCGCTCAATTTCTTGCTTTCCTCGCTCAATTCCTGGTTGCCTCGCTCAATTTTTAGATTCCCTTGCTCATTGTCTCAGTTCCGTTGCTGAATTTCTTGGTTGCCTCGCTTAATTTCTAGGTTTTCCGCTCATTTTCACCTTGCCTCGCTCAATTTTTTAAGTCGCCTCACTCAGTTTCATCTTGCCCCGCTGAATTTAATGTTTGCCTTGCTGAATTTCATGTTTCCCTCACTCATTTTCTAATTTGTCTCGCTCAATTTTTAGTTTGCTTCGCTCGATTTCAACTATGTTTACTTTTTTGCGTTATGATTCTTTAAGTAGTGAAATTTGCTTTAAATATATTTTTCATTACATGTTTGTAGGTACGATTCTTGTTCTCAATTCCCAAGCCCATCCTCTAAGTGTTCATTGAGATGGTGGTTCGACACAGTGAAGGATAGATTAGAGAAGCATGATACTCGGCTAAGTCTATTCAAGCAATCTCCATTTTTCTTCTTGTTGCACCTCTCATCCTTTTGATTTATAGGGGCTCTATTTCACATTCTTCTCGTACGATATAAAGGTGATCTTATATTTGAGATATGGGAGGACACGGTTGCAATTCACGGAGATAGACTTCGCCCTCATAACAGGGCTTAAGACTGGGGAGCTTACAATACCAAAAAAGCGTCCTATCAGTAGTACATTAATGGACAAATACTTCAGAGAATATGCAGTTTTTAAGAAGCATTTATTAGATGTGTTTAATAAATTAGTTGACACCAATAAGTACGAGAATGTAGTGAAGGTTGCTCTATGTATGTGTGTAGAGTGTTTTGTTAGGGGAACCGAATCGAAAACTATGTGTAACATGGATTTCTATAACTATCCTTGGGGTAGTTTGGCCTACAATACAGATATGGGTTGTAGAGAGATTACCGGCCCTACGAGAGTGTGTTATTTCGTTTGTTCCCTCGCAAATTCCACGCTTCATTCAATATCGAGGCTGGAAGGGTTGGAGGTACAACAAAATATATGAAATTTTTTAGAGTGAAGCTGTAAGTATATGTATTTCTCCGCCGTTCACTTTGCTTGATTAGACACTTACACTTCGTATATTAACATCAGCCTGGGTTCTTTTGCAGACTATCTTAATAAAGAACTTGGAACCCACCCTACGAGAATGGGAAACGGACACCGTTCGCTTGCTCCGTAATAGTTTTCAGGTGAGATATCATGAGCGTTTAATTAAAACGAAATGTTGTTTAATTCACTGTTAAAAGTTTTTCGACTCTTATATGTGTATTGATACATTTTGTAGGTCATTGAAAGCCAGGAATTGAGCAATGAGGGTAACGAGAATGACGACGAGGGTGAGGAGGGATCAACGGTAAGTGATGAAAAAGGCGTACAGGGAGAGGGATCGAGGGGGAATATCGTGAAACCAAATCTTTTGATGGATGAGTTGAAGAAGGAGAGAGAGGAGTTGAAGAAGGAGAGGGATGAGCTGAGGAAAGAGAAGGAAGAGTGGAGAAAGAGAGAACAGAGGCTCGATGAGAGGGAGGCATTGTTGAAAGAGAAAGATTTGTTGAAGATGGAGAGAGCATAACTGAATTGCAAGTTCTATCCCACCTATTTTATGGTAAATATTTACTTCGGAGTATCTCTAACTTGTTTTTTCAATTAATTCGTGTTTTTTCTACTTGTATTAATCTTTGATTACGTTTGTTACAGCCATGCCTTCAAACTAGTATGCCGACTCTAAGGGCATATCAGGACTCGAAGTCTGCTTCGGAACGTGTAACGTTGGTAGGCATGATGAACAATGTCATCGCAATTGCCAAGCTAAATCACACGCCAAGGAGATTTGGTATAGTGAACGGGTAATGCATTCGTCACATAACATCAAAATAGGTCGTAATGTGTTCTTTAATCATGTTTTTTTTACTGATAGCCTACTTCTTAAACATGACGCATAAATGTTTCTGTCGCTCAACTTTCATGCTTGCTTTGTTCAACTTCTAGTTTGCCCCGCCTAATTTAAAGTTTCCCTATCTTGCCTTATACTTACCCTCACTTAATTCCTATGTTGTCTTGCTCGATTTCTACGTTGCCTCACTCAATTTGTAGGTTACCTCGCTCAATTGTTAGGTTCCGTTGCTCAATTTATATATTGCCTTGATCAATTTCTAGCTTCCCTCACTCAATTCTTAGGTTCTCTCGCTCAATTTTTTGATTGCCTCGCTGAATTTCTAGCTTCCCTCACTCAATTCCTAGGCTGTCTCGCTCAATTCATAGGTTCCCTCGCTCAATTCCTAAGTTCCCTCACTCGATTCCTAGCTTGCCTCGCTCAATCCCTAGGTTCCCTCGCTCATTTCCTAGGTTCCCTCGCTAAATTCATAGGTTGCCTCGCTTAATTCATAGGTTCCCTCACTCAATTCCTAGCTTCCCTCGCTAAATTTGTAGGTTCCCTCGCTCAATTCCTAGCTTGCCTCGCTTAATCCCTAGGTTCCCTCGCTCATTTCCTAGCTTCCCTCGCTCAATTTCTAGCTTCCCTCGCTAAATTCGTAGGTTGCCTCGCTCAATTCCTAGCTTCCCTCGCTGAGTTGGAGGTTCCCTCGCTCAATTCCTAGCTTCCCTCGCTTAATTCCTAGCTTGCTTCGCTTAATCCTTAGGTTCCCTCGCTCAATTCCTAGCTTCCCTTACTCACTTCCTAGCTTCCCTCGCTGAATTTGTAGGTTCCCTCGCTCAATTCCTAGCTTACTTCGTTCAATCCCTAGGTTCCCTTGCTCAATTCCTAGCTTCCCTCGCTCACTTCCTAGCTTCCCTCGCTGAATTTGTAGGTTCCCTCACTCAATTCCTAGCTTACTTCGCTCAATCCCTAGGTTCCCTCGCTCAATTCCTAGCTTCCCTTGCTGAATTTGTAGGTTCCCTCGCTCAATTCCTAGTTTCCCTCGCTCAATTCGTAGGTTGCCTCGCTTAATTTGTAGGTTCCTCGCTCAATTCCTAGCTTGCCTCGCTTAATCCCTAGGTTCCCTCGCTCATTTCCTAAGTTCCCTCGCTCAATTTCTAGTTTCCCTCGCTAAATTCATAGGTTGCCTCGCTCAATTCCTAACTTCCCTCGCTCAATCCCTAGGTTCCTTCGCTCAATTCCTAGCTTGCCTCGCTCAATCCCTAGGTTTCTTCGCTCAATTCCTAGCTTGCCTCGCTCAATCCCTAGGTTCCCACGCTCAAATCCTATGTTCCCTCGGTCATTTCCTAAGTTCCCTCGCTCAACTCGTAGGTTCCCTCGCTCAATTCCTAGCTTCCCTTGCTCAATTCTTGGCTTGCCTCGCTCAATCCCTAGGTTCCCTCACTCAATTTCTAGGTTTCCTCGCTCAATTCGTAGGTTGCCTCGCTTAATTTGTAGGTTCCCTCGCTCAATTCCTAGCTTAATTCGTAGGTTGCAGCCCGATTTGTCATATGTGGGCCCAAAGGGCCATTTCAGCTAATAAGTGACATCTGGGGCCAATTGAACTAAGCTGCAAGGTATATATAACCCTTTAAACCCTCACTCAATTTCTAGTTCATGTCCCCCTCAATTTTTACTTTCTGATATTCCTCCATGCTAAAAGTTCTCCAGATGCAAATGGTTTATTGGAAAAAGATGAAAACATGTCATTTGACATAAATCACTATGCATACTTCAAAAAATCAATACAGTGCAAGGTTTCTGTCTACATAAATCACTGTCAAGGCCAGGTATTGTCGTCGGTCGCAGATTTTGGTCAGGCATTGTTTTTATCTATCTCCAAAAGTGTAGAACACATCTAATAGGTCTAAAGTTGAAAACATACCTCTGTCTATGCAATGTACTTATTGGAACGAGCATTTCGAGCATCATTCAAAGCATTCCTCAGAAGATCCACAAAGTATTTTTTTGGGACACCTCCATAGTTTAGTAGTGAAATTAAAGTCTTATTTAGGTACATTTTACATACATTTCTCGGTCATTTCCCTTCACTTCACGGTCAATCCTGGCGATTTCATGCATTTCTCGTGACCTTACTGACAAAAAATGACCCATATAGGGTTAGTATGGGAGTACAAGTGTCACTAGGGCTATTTACATCAAAACTGGAGTTATATATAACCCCATTTTCTCACACCTCTCTACCTTGCACGAATTTTCTATTTTTTCCTAGGGCATTTCAAAAGGGGAAATAAGGAGAAGAGAAGAGGAAGCTCGGAGAAGTGGGATCCAACCAAGGAACATTTCTAGTGATTCCGTTTAGATTCACGGTCATTTCGATGCACTTCACGGTCAATTCCCTTCACTTCACGGTCATTTCCACGCATTTCATGTTCAATTCGCTTCACTTCACGATCATTTTCTTGCATTTCACGGTCAATTCCAACAATTTCGTTTAGATTCACGGTCATTTCCATGCACTTCACGGTCAATTCCCTTCACTTCACGGTCATTTCCACGCATTTCACGTTCAATTCGCTTCACTTCACGATCATTTTCTTGCATTTCACAGTCAATTCCAACAATTTCGTTTAGATTCACGGTCATTTTCATGCACTTCACGGTCATTTTCATGCACTTCACGGTCAATTCCATTCACTTCACGGTCATATTCATGCATTTCATGGTCAATTCGCTTCATTTCAAGGTCATTTCCATGCATTTCACGGTCATTTCCAACGATTCCGTTTAGATTCACGGTCAATTCCCTTCACTTCACGGTCATTTCCACGCATTTCACGATCAATTTGCTTAACTTCATGGTCATTTCCATGCATTTCATGGTCAATTTCCGACGACTCCGTTTAAATTCACGGTCAATACCCTTCACTTCATGGTCATTTCCATGCATTTGACGGTCAATCCCGGCGATTTTGTTTTCAAGTTTTATCGGGTTGGTGTTTGTATGGCCCAACCCCAAGACCAAACCCGATACATCCTGCCCAAGCCCAACCCAATGTCGAGCGGGTCACAGGTTGGTCGGGTTGAACCCGCCCAACTTTCAGCCCTAAAATCATATATGGTATGTCAAGTAACTAATTTTAGTTTAGAAGATATTCTTGTTATATGAATAAAGAAAGAAATGAAAAAATGAGAGATTTTTTTTTTATATGCTTATATATACATATTTATATCAATATGTGTTAGAGAAAAATGTAGGTAGAATAAAATTCTAAATGTAAAAAAAAAAATAATAATAAAAAAGAAAAATAAATAAAGAAATAAAGAAATAAATTTAAAAAGAGAAGTTCACAGGATATGGCTATAGTTACGGTTATAATCCGTATCCTTAGCCTTTATTTGAATGGGGGATCAATCGTGGATTCCACGATCCATCCCAAAATCCTACAGAGAGATTTTTTTTTTTTATTTTTTTCTTCTCCTGTGAAATTTTTGTTGCTTCTTTGGGCCCCACCATGAGGTCTGTGTTATATCCAAACCGTCCATCTATTTGGCGAGCTCATATCAAGGCTTGAGATGAAAAATAAGACAGATCTAACTATCAAGTGGACCACACTGTAAAAGGCGGTGGGGAATTGAACTTCTACCATTGAAACCCTTTTAGGGGTTACAGAAGTTTTGGATCATTATGAAATTTGTTTTTCGTCTTCATCCAGGTCTTTGTGACCTTATGAATAGATTGGATGGAAAATAAATGTTATGGTGGCCCCTACAAAATTTTTAACGGTGAAAATCAATTTCCCCGCTGCTCTGTGGTGTGGTCCGGTTGATCTTTGGATATGATTTTTTTTTCTTGTATAATGCTCCGAAATGATCTCGAAATATGGATGGACGTTGTGGATATAATAAATATATAGCTGTGGGGCCATGTAACTTTGATCTCTTTTAAGCCGTTCGTACAACTCTCAGTTGGAGGAGCGTCAGCGCTCGTCTTCGCAGTGAAAAGGAGGGGTACTTTCGTCCTCAGTCCGCACATGCTAGTCTAAGTTGGTAACTAAAGTTTGTATGCCTTCATAAAAACCGCTGGATAAAAGGTTTTGTCTACCGTCGTCATTTTCTCCAAAAGCAAGCTTAAGGAATTGACATCGAACCCCATCTTGATTGATTTGCACACACCCTTTCATTTCAATTTGGGACTTTTTGGTATTGGATGGTACAAAAGTGGCTGGTGTTTCAAGAAGTGTAATACAAGTTTTTGGACTTTAAAGGCACACGAGTGGGGCCAATCCAGGCCCACCTATGATAATAGCAACCGTTGGATTGGAGGGCTACGGTGTAGATCACACGTGGCTCAAAAAGCTATCCTGATTGGACGATCAGGTGCTTGGAATGGGGAAGAAATGATCTTACCAGACATTTTGAGTTCTTATTTGAATGGCTGTGATAATATCAGGATGAATTTAAGTTGCAACAATCACAAGTGGACCCGCGAGTTGAGGGCAGTTTTGTCATTTTGAGTTTTGCTATGATACAGCCTGACACATTGCAATGAGATAACGTCCGGATTCTAACCGATGGGCTTGAATTATTTCTAATGAACCAAACCGCTGATATGAGATAGATATCTCATTGGATAAGGGACTCCCAGTTTTTGAATATTTCAACCCTTTGAATTATACCAACGTTATATCTCATTGGAGAAGGGATTCCAGTTTTTGAATATTTCAACCCGTTGAATTATACAAAAGTTAGGTGACCATCCATCTACGATCACTAGAGTCTGGGCCAGGACAGGGGATTTTTATCAAAATGGCCCAGACGTATAACTATTTCAAGAGAATAGCTTTCTTTTTCTTTTTCTTCTTTGCTTCTTTAAACCTGTTCACGTATTTATTACTTTTTCATGAACTAAAATGTCATTGCTTTTAGGAGTTGCACCGGTACTTGCTTTTGTTTGGGCAAGAAGTTTTCAAACTTCAATCTTGACTCATCGTTTTAGAGGAAACGCATTAACTTCAGCCCGATACGAACTCTCTTTAGCTCAAACAACAGATAACAATAGTGTCCACTCTCAATTGTTTCCTTATGATGTGGGTCACCTAATCCCTAATATATTCATTCTTTGACCCATGGCTTTTTATGAAGAATGAGCCACGGTCTGCTAATTACGTGGACTACATGACAAAGAAATAATTGCCCAAGGAAATAATTGTTAGTGAACAATTACTATTATCAGTCGACGGGTTTTGTGGGTCACCATCTTCCCAAAAAAATGGTGGGCCGCAAAGGGAATTAATAGATTGGATCTGTCTTCTAGTGAGCCCAATAACCAAGTGGTGGTCACACACATACCTCGGGAGCTAAGCTACAAAGTTTTTCCCACACTCAACATCCATACAAACAAGGTAGGCATTTTCGTCCCTTAGGTGGTGTTTGGCACATGGTATTGGAGGGGGGTATGAGATTAAAAAATTATAATTATTATATGTGACAGGAATTGTCCCCTATTATCATGGGATACCATGGGACAAACGTAACTCAATGCCATGTTTGTGCCATGATGGTATTCGGGTGTATGTTTATTAGCCATTGAATAGATATACCAATTAGCAATTGGAACCATTGAAAATAACATGTATGTATTATATCCGTAGTGTCCATTCATTTCTAAACCTTATTTTATGGCATGGGCACAAAAATAAGATAGATCCAAAGCTTATGTGAACCATAGCATAGAAAGCAGTGGGGGAAATGACGCCCACCGTCGAAATCTTCCTAGGGTCCACCATAATGTTTATTTGCCATCCAATATGTTAATAAGGTCAAAGAGACCTGGATGAAGGGAAAACACAAATATCAGTTTGAACCAAAACTTCAGTAGCCGCCAAGAAATTTTCAATGGTAAGCGTTCAATTTCACTGCTTTGTGTGGTGAGGTACTCTTAAGCTTTGGATTTACCTGATTTTTGAGCCCATGACCTAAAATGATCTCAAAAAATAGGTGGTTGGTGTGATTATAGTCCATACATCATGGCGGGTCTTATAGACTTTACTGACATCAACAAACTTTTTCAAATAATTTTAAATGGCAAGGTAGAAAGTAGTGTTACCGTAATCATAACTGTAATTACATCTCACCTAATTCCGGCATTTGTCATTCTCCCCAAACACGAGATGAAATTATACGATACCAAATGCAACTCCATCCCATCCGATACCATCTAATACCATGAGCAAAACACCTCCTTAGTTTTCAAGTTAACTACAAAGGGTTAAAATTGTTTTATAAAGAAAAGCCGAACACAGAGAAACACTGGAGCCATGCTTATGTTGTTGCAATGATTAGGAATCATGTTATGTAATTTCACCATAGTACAGAACATATTCACAATTAAAGTACGCGTAATTTAGTCATTTTTACTATCTCCACCTACCTTCGTTGGGGCTTTCTATTGTCATTTTCGAACCTTCAATTCAAACCAACTTAGGGTTTTTTTATGCACAAAAATATGAGGAAATTGTGGTAAATGGGTCTTTTAGGTGCGTTTGGCATTATGTAAATGAGAGTAAATGGAATCAGGGTGCATTCAAGAGGTGTGAATGGTGGTGATTTCAATTCCTCTAAAAAACTATGAATTGGGTGCAAATGGCTGGCGATGGTTTAATTCTCGACCATTCCCGTCTTTTAATTTTTACCGTTGCGGTTGCTGGTAAATGGTTCTAAAGCTCTCTTCCCCTATTAGTATTTGTAAAATAGAAATTCTTTGTGGATCATCTGTTCTGGTCAGCCACCTTATCCATTTTCTTGGACCGACAAATCTCTCTCTCTCATCTGAAAAATCCAACCCGTTCAAAGCTCAGATGGTGCTCGAGACATGGAACAGTTAGCACGAGGACACCAACTAAAACTTTCCAAGTGTACATGGGGCCATTGATTTGATCATGACCCATTATCTTTCTCTTACAGAGATCGTACACCCTTCCCGTTCCGATCCCGGATGGGAGAAATGCTCCATAGTTCGCCGAATTTAAGTGACCAGATCTAGAGGCTATGAATTTTATCATGAAGAAGGAAATCAGGATATATCTGGGAGCGACCATTCCTTGGAAATCTAATATGTCATTGAAGACAAAACTAAGTTGGCCTTGAACCACCTCCAATGACCGAATCACGCTGTTTAAAATATGACCAAATTATTCAAATGACTTATGAAGTAGCACGCCAAGTTTTCTGCCGCATTACTACCTCTATCGACCATAAGCTTAACTCGGAGTGAATTGACCGACAGTCTCCATTATCACAACATATTTTTCCATTTTTCTGATTAGGATGACCAAGTTCAACCAAGACAGCTAAATTTACCATTTTTCGAACATGACGACCGAATTTGACTAAGATAGTCAATCTTATCGTTTTTCGACCAAGATAGTCGAGTTTGACTAAAATAACTGAAATTGATGTTTTTACAAGGTCGAACAATTACATTTATTGCACCAAATAACGAATTAACATTACATTTATATTTTACCAAAGGCGTAGCGACGTGGGAGCAATGTTGTACTATATTACTGATTATTATTGGGAAACCCAATTGAAAAGTACAGTGTTATATCAAGGTAAAAATATTGCAGGCTAAAGATTTCTAATAATGGTGGGAGTACTTTTTACGGAATTACGGTTGATAGGATGATAAGATAGGAAAGTGAAAAAGAATTAAAAAGCAAACCAAGCAGCAACAAAATGACGAATAAACATTATAGTAAGCTTTAATAAGGTTTTAATCCCTAATTTTTCATATTTTGTGGTCTACTCGAGCTTTGGATATACTTTAACTATGGAATAACGCCCCAAAATGAGATGATAAAACAGATGGGTGGCATGACACATACATCTATGGGATCCACAGAGCTTACTCAGCAGCAGCAAGCATACAGAAATCTATACCTTCCAGAAATAGGATTGCGACACTACATCCAATGTATCCCAACGCAATACGTTTCTAATTCTTTTTTCAATCTGAATTTATGCCATTGAATTTGGAGTAATCTTTAAGTGATCCCATACGTTTATATGATGGGCCTCATTGTCGATTGGTGATAATAATAAAAATCTTCAAAACTAAAAGATCCGATGAATGAATCATGAAACAATGCTTAAAAACTACGTCTTGAAATGATTAAAGGGTTGAATTATTCTTTATTTTTATGTTATCCGACATTCACCGTAAGGCCCATCACATTAATAGTGCAGATCCAATGGCTATGATCCGAACGTTTGAAAATAAAAATAAAAAACAGGATGCACAATAACAAACTCGAGTTCGTTTTCCATCCGTTAAAGCACAGGAATCGGCGTCTGTTGCCAGTCACTGAGGCCCACATGTTGAGTGTTCAAGTGATCTGAACCATCCATGTTTTGAAACCTGCATTATAAGGGCTAGAGTTGTACTCGAGCAGAGTTAGCTTGGTAACTCGCTTGACTCGACTCAAAAAAGCTTGATTTGACTTAGTTCGAAACTGAGTTCAAGCCGAGTCGAGCTGATTTTTTTAGCTCGAAAAAATTTCGAATTGTGTTCGAGCTTGCCCAAGCTTGACTCGACTCGGATTGAACCCAACTCGAATCGAACTCAGATTGATTCAATTCGGTGACTCGGTTACTTTGATATTGTTGTTGCTCACCAAGTGTCACGCCCCAAAATTTGGGTACAGAGTATGCACCCTCATACTTGAGTTTCAATTCGTAACTTATGTACAAAGTGTACTAACTTAATTTCTTAATCAGTTTAATCGGAGGTGATAATTATATTCAATCTAAGTTCCACCATAATTCCAATTACACATACATAACACTCAGCACAAATTAATCAGGCATATATAAATATTTATGACCCTTAAAATAAAATAAACTTTAAAAATCGTTCATTTATTATATCATCATACTATAATTATGTTTATTCCATAGTAACATTATTTCAATGGAATAAATCTAAATAATTTATTAAAATTTCAAAATCAATACCGATATGCATTATACGTTAATCAAACTATGTTGACAAATAAACTACATAATCATAAATAGTCTAATGCCGCCACTTCATCTTCAGATAAGTATGACCAAGTTTTACATGGGTCGTGTTCAGGTACAATGGATCCTTCCAGTTCTTGCGCCACATTATCTGCTAATAGCTCCTTTGTACAGTTTTTCCATTAATAAAAAGGTAAGTTAGCCAGACTTAGTGAAATAACCCAGCATAGTTCATAATCGTAACAATTAAAATAATATAAAAATGTATGTATAATGATATGGATGCAAATAGTGTATGAATGTATCAGATGAGATGATCGTCCATCTGCTTAAGTTGGAGGTCGTCAATCCGCATTCACCTGTTGGATAGGCTTCCACCTTTCGATAGACTTGGACATAACCCGCATCTGGTAACGCTCTACCAGGATTGACATTTCTTCCAAGGAGGGCCCATAAGATTGACCATGCATTATGCAAATGCAATGAATGATGGATAATGTATAAATGCATATTTTTCACATTTGACATAGTTGTCTTGATCAAAATATTCACATATGAATTTAGCATACAAGTATCATAATAAAATTCCCAAATCAGTATATCAATCAATCAAACAATCACAAACGATTTATTTTAATTTTAATGAATCATGGGACAAGTTGGGTTACTTACCTGAGTCTGGTAGTATAGACTCTGCAATGTAATTAGGTTGGTTTAAATTTCGAGGACATATCAATTATATCAATGATATTATTATTCATCTATTTTTATTATATGGTGGGGCCCACCTTTGATTAACAGCCTAGGTGGCCAAATCCTAAATGACCAAATAATTAAAATTTATATTTTAGATTTCTATCTTTTATTTCATTTTTAAGATTATAAAATTGATTGGAAATTACTTGATCGGGGAGGTTCATTGGATAATTAATTCATTTAGATTATTGAGGTCTTGTCATGTTTTGCCTCTACATACTGGATAAATGGTGTGAATCTAACGCACATACACTAATGACCCATCTCGACCTTTTACGCAAAGTGATACCAGCACTTGCGCAAAAAAATTAAGATTCCCTCATTAATCACTTATAAATTTGACTAATGTGGCCCATTCGATGGTCAGATTGATCTGAAAATAAGACCCTCATATATTTTGGCCTTAGGGATCATATGATCTGTACAAATCTAATCTAATTCGATCAGATGCACACCAATTACAATTATAAAATTTTAGACTCCCCTCACCTTTACATTGTATCTACCCATAATTCAATGCAATGACCGTGTGACCAATCTACATCGTTCATTGCATACATCGAATCTATAACATCCCGAATTTTCACTGTTTTGGATTTCCAAAAAAATCCTTGAATTTTTTTAATTAACTTATATTATCACATACCGACCATTAGCACTCAACGTTAGCTTATACATGAGTGGTCTAGTGTGGTCACGATCAGACCGTGTGCAGGTCATCAAGTCAGATGATCGGTTTATACTCGGCGACAACTTGTGCTGGCCGTGCAGTAGCCGAGGAAGGTCGGAAAAATCTAAAAATTTAGGAAAGCATAGATCTCAATGGGCTTGTGGTCTATCGCGGACCACGAACTCGTTGGACACCTACAAGTTGATTATCCATGCTGTTCCAACAGCACTTGTCAACCCACCCAAGGCCAGAGTTGAAATCTGGCACTGGTCAAAGAAACTGAGACTCTGGGCTTTCCAACCGTCGGATTTCTTCATAATTTACGGTGAAGGTCTAATGTACGTGCCTACGCCCGTCCACGAAATCTGGGACCCAATCGTGGCATGGTGACCGTTGATCGAAAATCGGGCCCGTGTGACCAAACCCCATATCCGATCGGCCCCAAACTTTGCATGGCCCTTCATTGGGCCATGAAACACCTATCCTATAAATTTCAGGGCCTGGGGGCCACCAGAACAATCCCGTTATTCTTTTAACCTAAAACCGACGATTTAGAGTAAGCATGATCAAATCTCCACTTCCACTAGTTATAAATAGGCCACACTATGAACATAGTTAATCCAAACCCTAATCAGTGCTCACGAGAAATCTCGATACCAAATTCATTCCAGAAATGCCACGATTTTCCAAACAAGCTTTAGACTGCTCGTTTGTGGGCCACTAGTTCCAAAACAATAGAAGAATGTCCGTCTCACTGGGCTTGACATCCATCGCGGGAGTCGGACCTGGGAACTGCCTAGAACTGCTCAACTTGAGCCAAAGGAAGAGTGCATGAGAAGCGCAAATACCCTAAAGCAAGGAGCTGAAACTTAAGTGAATTGAGTCGTCCACTCTTATGCAAAGTTGAGGATTTCGGACCGTCGGTTTACGACCAAACTTTACTCGTGGAGTAAGGATATTTCTCTGCTCATATCCGTATAGCCGTGGCCCCTATCGACTAACGGTGACCGTTGAATAGATTTCTAATCATATCTGTTGATCGACGCATCCAAATGGCGGGCCGATCATATCCATACGTATATCATCATTAGGGCCAACTATCCTACGATATATATCAATATGTACACCCCATAGTGGGCCCTAAAGCTTAGAAAGACCCTCCCATAGGTCTAGTATAGTAAAAACCTAACACTTGGGGCCATTTTTGCCCAATTTGACATTATAAAAGGGCCCCATTTGGGGCACCCCTCACCCCATACGAATTTTGCCCTAGAGAAAGGGAAGAGAGAAGAGAGAAAAGGGAGAAGAGAAAGAGGAGAAAGGAGGAGAAAGAGAGAGGAAGAAGAAAGGACAAGAGTGTGAGGTAGGGGTGGGGCCCAAGGAAGCTCAACCTTGCAACTCTCTACCCCTTCTCCAAGGAAACTCTCCACCTCAACCGTAAGAGCCGCTTCCGTTGGTTGTCTAGGTAAATCCCTTACCCCTTTTTCTTGAAAGCCTTATGTTTGCTCTAGGGATTCCGGCCGTTCGACCCCAAAATCTACCCTCCTAAGTCATTTTTCAAGCCTTCAACGATCCGAAGGTGCGGACTATTAATCTTAGGTGGCCTAGTACCACTTATATCATGAGTCTAATGATTTTGCTTTCTTGGATGAAACACTTGTAGAATCTAGAGATACCCTAGGATTTGGGTGATTTGTTTGAAGATGTATGAAATTGTATGTGGTGTATTATTCTTATGATGTTATTTGTGCCGCTCACATGCTTAAGTTGTAGTGGATGATTGTATACTTATGTGTTGCATGATCTTCTCATATGTTGTTGCTTATGACATGTATGATGTTTTGCCCTTGTGCATTTTCATTCCTTAAAATGTAGGAAGTGTTTCACTTTTTCACTAATCCACACGACTCACACACACCTTGTTTATGATAATGTAACATGTTTGTTAGGAATGTTTGAACTGTATGATAGAAGGTATGCAACATGCTACTGTAGGCTAGTTGGTAACCTTGATGTTGGCATGCTATGAATCATCATCAACCCTTGATTAAGCAAGAACTTGAGGTGAGACGGTAGTCCCATTGGTTGGACTACCCTAAGACTAAACCCGCGAATCGGGCGGGTGCGTATGGGTGGCAGTAGTTCGACTACATGAGTCTCTTGTACCCGATGTCGCTCATCACGTACTCGCCTGACTCGTGCGGTCGGGCCTACTTACTGCCAATCCTGTTTGTTAACCCTGTTTGCTCACATATGTATGGAACCTGAAACACCTAACAACCGTTGTAACCCATCAATAACCAAATTGAAACTGGTTCACCGCCTCGGGAGCCGGACATGGTGGAATGAGATACTGTGTCCGAGCTGTGGGCTTACGCTGGGGTGTCGCGCCTCCCCATAGTGACTGCGAGCGATCCCTTTCTCTTGACACTCCCCATGTGCTTGAAGTAGGGGATGGAGAACCCGACGGGATCACGGACCGGGGGGTCTCGGCCCCACACGTTGGGGGCCTTGGCCTCGCAACTAGTTCAGGGCATTGATACGTGGGGTGTACCGGATTCCCAAACCTGCTGGATGAATGGACTTAATTAAGAACTCAGTTAACATTATCACTACATTGCATTAGTTAGGGTGGCGACTCGGAAGTCGAAGTCGCTCTGAGGGAGTGTTGACATACGCGATCGTTAGACAAAGTCGCTTGAGGGAGAGTTGTGGCGAGGGCATGCATCATATCATCCATTATGCATATGCATTAATAAGATTAGATAGGTGTTTATGAATGACTACTTTTCATTAAATTCATAATATAATTGATGCCTGTTGTAACTTAAGACTAATAGCACCCACTGAGTTGATCACTCACTCCCACTCTTGGACGGTGTTTTAAAACACCAACCAGACTCTTCAGTAGTTGCAGGTGACGCCGAGTACGAGGAGCCTTGCGGCGCGAGCTTGGATGAGGAGGACGAGTTGTCCTATCTCCAGTTGATGGGTGGTTCGCTGTAGAGTTCGCAAATGGATTTGGATCGCTGAGTGTTGGACTCAGCTCATCATACCTTTTGGATATATTTTTGTGATTTTGTTGGGCAATGCCTTGTGCAACCCGTTTATCTTAATTTGGACTTGTATAAATTTAGACTCATTCATCTCAGTAGACTAGTTGTGATTGTACTTCATGTTCCAAGCGATTCCATGTTGCGCAATTAAACTTGATTAAACACAAACTAATAAAATTCGGATATAAGTGATGTCCTGGAACTCGGGAGTCGAGCGTATGCACGACCCCCAAATTTCAGGGCGTTACAGAATCAAATTATATTAAATGTATAAAAATGCTAAAAGGAGGATGATATACATACCTGATCTAAGCAATCCAAAAATTTCCTTTCTCCCTTTCTCTGTTGTCTCAGGTAGCATTTTTGTTAATATCTAATTTGGATTATAACTCTTTTTACAACATACATTTGAGTGTTTGAATCTTGAGAGATGTGGAGAGGGTTAGAGGTATATTTAAGGTATATAGATTAATGATATAGATAAGATAGAAATAAAATAAATATAAAACAAAGATAAGATTAAAGAAAACATCTTTTATTATTATTATTAAATTTTCACAGCCGTTACACCAAGTGTTTGATGAAATGACTCAATGAAGTGTGGTTGGTGACAAGGAAGGTACGTATATGAACCAAATACCATTTTTTCTTGATTTTTATATTGTTTAGAAGGTGTTTGATGAAATACCTGTAAATCTATTATTGCTATTTTACATATAGCAAGATTTTGAAATTGCAGCTCATGTGTTTGTGAAAATGCTGGACAGGCGAACTTGGCTCAATCTTAGCTCGAACTCAACTCAAATTGGCCCGAGCTGTTGACCGAACCGAGCTAAATTGGCCCACCAAGCTTGAGGACCGAGGTAAGCGGAGTCTGAGCCAAGGTTAGCAAGTGGCCGAGCCGAGTTTAGCTCGACTCGAATCGACTCATGTACACCTCTAATAAGGGCCATGTGAAAAGAAGCCCGGGTTGAACGAATGGTCGTAACCTATGAACTTAAAATATTGAAAAGAAAATTTTCATCCGCGCCCAGTCAACTCTAAAAATCAAAGGTTAGGATCATTAATAAAGCTTTATCATCAGATGATAGCTTACCTGTGGTAGTAAAATGATGATATGGACGTTTAAAACCATCAGACTATTTTATCACGTGAGCCCAGCTAGCGAAAACCTGACCCGGTAGTAACTCCTTGCAACAGGAAGAAAGGTGGGGCCCACAGTAATGCTTGTGAGAAATCCACCCTATCCATCTGTTTTTACGGAGCATGTTAAAACATGGCAAAAAAATGAGGCAGATGCAAAACTCAAGTCGCCTGCACGACATAAAAGAAGTGAGCAGGGAAATGCCCACTGTTGAAACCACATCAGGTCCATTTTATATGGCATACGTACCATTCATAGGGTCATTCCTTCCAGAAGTGGATTGGCTGGTGTACCTCACACCTGCTATATAGCTGCTGTATTGCTGTCAGTAAGTTCTGTGGGTCTGATCACGAAACATGTGTTATATCCAAACCATCCATCCATTTTGTGTTCTTGTCTTAAGGCTTGAGAAGAAATATAAAATAGACCTAACTATCAAGTGGACCTCATTGCAAAAAAAAAAAAGAAAAAAAGTGAGGGATTTAACGTCTACCATTGAAACTCTTTTTGGGTAATAGAAGTTTTGGACCAATATTAAATTTGTTTTTCCTCTTCGTTCTTCATTCAGGTCTTTGTGATCTTATGAACGGATTGGATGAAAAATAAATGTTATGGTGGGCCCTACAAATTGTTAAACTGTGAAAATCATTATCTCCACTGCTATTTATGGTGTTCTACCTATCATCTTTGGATATGATTTGTTTTTTTTTCCATAATACTCTGAATGAATGGTGTAGATATAATAAATACATCACTGTAGGCCATGCAACTTTGATCCGTTCGTACAACTGGGAGCAAGGGGAGTGTCGGTGCTGGTCTTCGCACGACACATACCTACAGCAGCTATATAGCTGGTGTGTGGTACACCAGCTAATCCGCTTCCATTCTTACCTGCATAAACCGAAAGTACAAAAATATTAATCTGATCCAAAACTTCCGTGGCCCACCAAATATTTTAATGGTGGACGATTCAAGCCTCACTGTTTTTTATGGTATGTCACACTTGAGTTTTGGATCTTCATCATTTTTAGGCCAACGTCCTAATATAATCCTAAAAAACGTATGGACGGTGTGGATTCCTGACAAACTTCGTGATGTCCCCACGTAGCTTACCGAGGGAGGAAGTTCATGCGGAAAGGCTTTGGCAGGAATACGTGTCCCCGAACTCTTCCTCACGTACGGAAGCGGATTTCTTACGAAACGGATTTCGGATATTGAGTACGTCCTACCACCATGTTTTTGAGAAATCTACTCCGTTCATTTTATTTGAAATGTTATCTCAGGACATCTATAAAAATCGTGGTGGATCCGAAACTCAAGTAGGCCACATGAGAGGAAACAAAGGGATTTAGTGAGCACCGTAGAAACATTCTTCTAGCCATTGAAGTTTTGCATAAGGATAATATATATCATTTTTTTTTTGTCATCTCTTCATCCGAGTGGGGATGACCTTATAAACGGTTTGGATGAGATGTAAACATCTACGTGGATATCAGGAAGGTTTTAACGGTAGAAATTTCTTTCCCCATTTTTACTTCTCGTGTGACCCACTTGAGTTTTGGTTCCACTTAATTTCTACGCGCATGTTCTAAAATCACCTCGAAAAACGGATGGACGGAGTTGATTTCTCTAAAACATGGTGGTGGGCCCCACCCAGCATACTTGCGCGGGAACTTCGGCGAAAGGCTTTCCCAGGAAATCCGCATCCTTAAATACTCCCTTGGTCGACCGCGTCTTCTCCAAGCCCTAGAAATATCTCTCTCACTTCACTTCAAATCTTCTCAATTCGCCTCTTATCCCTAATCCAGAAATCTCCTCTTAATTCCCTAGATATACCCTCTCTCTCTCTGTGCTAGTCGACCGCCTCTTCAATCCAGGAATCTCTCTCTCACTTCAAATCTTCTCCTAATTTCCTAGATATCCCCTCTCTCACTCTCTGAAACCGTAGCCATGGCAGCCGTACAGAGCGCTCCTCTCTCGAACAAGGTCCGATGGGGAGAACTCGAGGAAGACGATGGAGAGGATCTGGACTTTCTTCTGCCACCACGTGTCGTGATGGGGCCCGACGAAAACGGTGTGAAGAAGGTGATCGAGTACAAATTCAACGATGATGGGAACAAGGTCAAGATCACGACCACCACACGAACCCGAAAACTCGCCAAGGCTCGCCTGAGCAAGCGGGCTGTCGAGCGCCGGGGCTGGGCCAAGTTCGGCGATGCAGCCCACGAAGATGCTGGCAGCAGGCTCACCATGGTCTCCACCGAAGAGATCCTCATCGAAAAGCCAAGGGCTCCCGGTTTGTCCTCCAAATCCCTTGCCTTCATGTTTTCTAGGGCTTTTTTTCGATCGTTTTAGTTGCATATGGACGCTAGGCATTCCAATCGGTTGATCTGTACCTTCCATTAGGTTTGCCGCAAGATTCTTGGAATGCCTTGTAAAAATTATACTGATTGGGCCGTAGGCAAAATCTGGTCGATATACTGTAAACGTGCACGGTCAGGATCGTTTATGTAAAGATAGGTCCAATCAACAATTTGAACTACCTATTTGTTGGGGTCTACGATCGATGGTTATGGTTCCAAAGGTTCAATTTTTGGAGACGATCCTAACCATCCATCCATGTCTTGGAATATGGATGGCTGTAAAAGAAGAAAACAAAGTTACGTATGCATTGGGTCATCTAATTGGTGTGTCTGTCTGTATGGTAGCCCACGAAGTTTGAGCTGGGCCGGATGGACTGTCCAGATTGATCAGTTGGACTATCCAAGCGAGGATTAGGTGGGAAAGAAATCCTAATTCTTTGAGAAAGGATTATATGTGTCACGCCCCGAAAATCAGAACCCGAGTTGGCCAAGCCCGAACCCGAATTTCAGGACTGTGAGTTGTATTTAAATAAATATACATCGCAACCCACATTATTTCATGCATTTTTAAGGTAATCAGAGCAACTAAAAGGATATTAATCATTGTCATTAAATATTGTCCACTAATCAATCCTTAAATCTTTAATTTCATTGACATAAATAAATAAATAATAACAACATACATTAAATTTTAATTAATTTCTAAATAAAAAAAATAAAAAAAATATATAAAAGTCTTCAATCTTGTCCAACCGGTTCTTCGTATACAAACCCTGCAAAACAGTCTATATGGGTGTGAGCGCGACGGCTCGTAGGGTCACATCCTTCCCAAAATTGAAAATTATACATTAACACAAATAAAACTCAACAATATAAATATGACTAATTACGAGTATTGAATCGTCATTGTACATGACAACAATAATAATTTATTTTTCGTAATAACAAAATAAGACAATGCCGTTATCTAAAATCTTTTTGGTTCAATCCAGGGTAGAGCGCCCGTGTGTGTTGATCCTTTTAGGGAATGACCCTCGGCAGAGCACCGGTGTTGATCCTTTTAGGGAATGACCCTCGGCAGAGCACCTGGTGAATAGACTTTTAGGGTAAATACCCAAGGCAGAGCACCCGTGTGTGTTGATCCTTTTAGGGAATCGCCCAGGGCAGAGCACCCGTGCTGATCCTTTCGAGAATGACCCTGGGCAGAGCACCCGTACTGTGCTGATCCTTTCGGGAATGACCCTGGGCAGAGCACCCGTAATCCTTTCAGGGCAGAGCACCCATAATATAATTAAAAGCATTTAACAATAATCAAATGAATTTATTCCACATATTAGAAATCAAATAAATGCATTGTACATCATGTAAAACCAAAATTAAATATCTTTAATCAGCAGTACGAAATAAATAATTAATTAAATGAAAGTATATAATAATGTAGTCTTTTCAATCGGGAAAATCACCTACCTGGTGTGTTGAGTGGAGGTTGAACGCTTGCCGTTAAAATCTTCTCAGGTTGATGGTGAGCGGCCTGGATTATTTGATGGGTTCCGCCGATGAAGAATGGTGGAAGAAGAAAGAGGTGAGTTTGAATGGGAGAGGAAATTGGGGAGAGAGGTTAGGTCGTGGGGTGAGAGGAGTGAGAGATGGGGTTGGTTACAGTGAGAGGAGTGACGTGCTCACTTTGTTTTGTTTTGTTTTGTTTCTTTTTTTTTTTTTTTTTTTTTTTGAGTGGGCTCCACAGGAATGATGTGACAAATCCACACCGTTCATCAGTTTTGCTAGATGATGTTAGGACATGGCCCAGGAAATGAGGTAGATTCAAGGTTTAAGTGGGCCACACCAAAAGAAAAAAAAGAAGGGATATAGTTCCCACCGTTAAAAAAATAGACGGGTTGTTACAATATGACCTATGGCTTGAGGATATGTGTAGTTAGTCTGGATGAACGAGGCTTACACTTTGTTGATCAAAACTGTTGATCTGCTGATTGGTTTTGCTGTGGTTGGATCATGCCCCCGGAGACCTATGTTAGTGATTTTCAAGATAATTACTTTCCATCTGCAAGCATTAGTTATTTTCACAATTAAATTTTACTCTATATAATCTTCAATCGATTGTGTTACTCGCATGCCTAGATGATGGTCTCTACTTTGTCTCTTTGTTATTTGAATAGTTGTGATGTAAATTTCCATGTGCCATTGTTCAAGTGGGAGAGTGAAGACAGGTTTTCTCTATTGCAATAGAAGAAATCTGGACAAAATTTTTGGCTTTCACAAATTTTGGGTGGATTTACTGTTTCCTTTGTGCTATTTAATATGTGAATGGGACTTGCAAAACTTCAATTGAAGGATTTGGCATGCTAAAAGGTTTGTATAGAGCCAAACCAAATCGTGCTCTCAGCTCAGCTTGACCAGTAGACTACCTGAGCTCGAGTTTGGCTCGGCTTGGTCCTCGAGCTGGGCAGGCCAGCTCGGCTTGGTTTGGTCACAGATCTAGCAAGCTATAGCCGAGCTCGAGCTTTTGAGTTTGTACATAAAATCCAACGCATAAAAGATAAAACTCAATCCATCAACTGGACAACGTCATATATGGTGGACCAGATAGTGGCAGACTGAGGGTTATTGTGTTTTGCTCGGTAAAGGTGACCAGATGGTGGCAGACCGGACAGTGAGGGTCGAGTCTGTGTAGAGGTAGACAACTGAGCAAGGGGCCAGAGACGGACTGTCAAGATCAATTCACAAATTCACAAATATACTAATCAATTCACTAAGGTGACCAGACAGTGGCAAACTAGAGGGTTACCATGTTTTGCTCGGAAAAGGTGATCGGACAGTGGCGGATCAGGCATTTGCAGTCGATTCTGTGCAGAGGCGGACGACTGGGCAAGGGACCAGAGGCGGACGGGCGAGAGTAAGAGAGATAGAGAGTTGAGACTCGAGAGTCGAGGGCCAGAGACGACAGGCGAGGCGGACAGTCGGGCAGGGTGCCAGAGTCGGACGGGCGAGAGTAAGAGAGAGATTGAGAGAGAGAGAAAGAGAGAGAGTCAAGAGCAGGGCCAAAGGCGATGAGGATGGGCGACTGAGCGAGACTCTGGACGAGAGAGAGAGAGAGAGAGAGAGAGAGAGAGAGAGAGAGAGAGAGAGAGAGAGAGAGAGAGAGCCCGAGGCGAGGCGGACGAGCGAGGTGACTCATCTGGTTGAGAGGGTCTAGTTGTCAAGACTCTGCAAGCATGAATGGGGGAAAATTTAGAAATTAGAAGGGGTGAAATTTTAGGGTTAGGTCGAATGAAAAATAGGCACCCGTCCCTTAAGGCCTTTATATATTTTTCTTATATATATATATTATAATATTAATTAGAAATGAGCCGAATCGAACTCAAATTGAGTCAAATCGATCTGAACTCCTAATCGAGCCAAGGTCAGCTCGAGCTCGGCTCAAAAATATTCCGAGCTTAAAACAATGGCTCAAGTCGGTTTGAACCAATGTTCAATCCAAGCTGAGTCGAGCGAGCCAAACGAGCTAACTCGACTCGTGTCCAACTCTAGGTTTGTGGGGAGCGCTGAGTGTAGGGGTTTCCTAGTATTGAATGGACCTAAGGGATAGGTTGGGTTATAGATGGGAAAATGGATGTGCAAAGGATGGAAGGGCCTAGTAGTAAGAAGCCGACATTTGTAGAGCATGAGAATGAGAAAGATGAGGGTGTTGAGATGGATGCTTGGGAACATTGGGAAGGATACTACTGCAATGCAACACAGTTATGAAATCAATGTGATTTTGATACCTAAAT
Source organism: Magnolia officinalis (assembly GCA_021015155.1). NCBI lineage: Eukaryota > Viridiplantae > Streptophyta > Magnoliopsida > Magnoliales > Magnoliaceae > Magnolia > Magnolia officinalis. Next base: position 91,828,822 of record JAJHSJ010000006.1, on the reverse strand, counting down.
TGCAAGAATTGATGAGAGCACACCGACAAGAATTTGGAGTAGAGAGGAATGAGCAACTTTATTGCATTGAAAATTCTTCTAAGCAAAAATTCATAGAACTAAGAAAACTAGAATGACCTACCTCCTAGACCAACCGTCCCTTTTGATAGACTCTATTCAACTAGAGAGATTACATTGTGGAATACCGCAACTTGAATATATAGAGGAGATGGGAGATCTGTAAGGAATCTGGAGAGATCCTCATAGATATTCATCTAAACAAATATGGAAAACTACTAATCTAATCAGATTCCCTGATCTAATCTATTATACTCTAATAGAGTCTAAAGACATAAGATAAAATCTCTACAAATTTTGAATTAAGATTATTCCAACCATTCGATGATTTCAAATCAATCTAATTATTTAAGATAACAACGAGTCTAAAAATAGTAACAGCAAATCTAGGAAGTAATCTTCAAAATCTTCAGCCATATCCTCAAAATCACCCCCTTATCTTTCAAAAATTGCAAATGATAATCTCTAACATTTAGGCCCCATATCTAGCAACATACATCCCAAAATTCAACCAATGTTGGCCTGCCTAGTGCGCCTTTGGCTCTCATCGAATTGAGAATGAGGATTGGAAGCAACCTAAGCCTAGCCCAATGGGAGGAAATCTAGAAAGTAATCTTCAAAATCTTCAACCAGATCCTCAAAATCAGCCCCTTATCTTTCAAAATTTGCAAATGATAATCTTTGACATTTAGGCCTCATATCTAGCAACAAACATCCCAAAATTCAACCTATGTTGGCCCACCTAGTGTGCCTTGGGCTTACATCGAATTGAGAATGAGGATTGGAAGCAACCTAAGCCTAGCCCAATATGAGATAGAATGATTTTCCTATTAATATGCTTTGGAAACGTTCTAAGAAAATTGGAGACGCCGTGCTGAGGAATAACTTGGATTGGAGTTGAAGGGCGTGAAAGGACGTTGAGGGAAGGCCTAAGAGGACTTGGATGAAGATGATTGACAAGGGATATGAAGGCCTTTTCACTTGCCAAAGATAATCATCATCATCACCACCTAAGCCTTATCCCAATTGATTGGGGTTGCTAAGTGAATTCCATTTTGCCATTCCACTCTAATGACCATAAATGCTATACTTAAACCACAGGTCATCAAGTCTTTTCTAACTACCTCCGACCACATCCTTTTTGGCCTTCCCCTTCCCCTTTTAGAGCCTTCAACTTGAAACCAACTCACTCCTAAGAGTGGCAATGGGCCGTGTATGGGTCAGTATAGGCTAGGACTGTACCTGGCCTGAACACTCAACTTCTAATTCTATCCTTCCTCATTTTGCCAACCATCCATCTTAGCGTCATCATTTCAGTTTTGCTCATCCTATGAACATGTTGTTCTTTAACTGCTCATCATTCTATTCTATGAATCATGGTTAGTCTTATTGCTATCCTATAACATTTCTCATTCAAAATCCAAAATCCTTTAGGGATTCCGTTGTTCATGATGGGTTAGGAAAGAAGTAAAAAGGAAGGTAGAAAACCCAAAATCCTTTAGGGATTCTATTGTTGGGGAGGAACAACAATCGAAGCTATAGGGAGGGAAGGATGCAAAAAAGAAGTAGATCAAGGAGGGTTTTGATCGAGAGCTAGTGATCGAAGTCGATTTGGTGGTGGTCAACAATGCCTAAGTGTCTTTGCATTGGTCGTTGGTTGTTGAGAAGAAGGTAGCAACCACCATTTCGCAAATCAAATAATGGCTTGAAGCATGTTGCGGGCTGTAAGAGGACTCCATTTTCAAGCCGCTTGACGAGAATGAGCTGTGTATCTCGTGGTGTAGGAGCTCCTGCGGGTGTACATCGTAGCTACATGCCTATAGGTGACAGGAGGCTCGGTCTCCGAACCCATGGGGGAGTAGACACATGCAGTAAGTGTAGGGAGGCTTGACAGAGAAGGTATGCTGCTTCACGCGTCATAGCAGACAACGCCTATGGCTCGGGAGGAGATGATTGCCCGAACAAAAGAGAGCCCAACATGTGCAAGAGGTGCAATTAATGTTGAAGGCGGGGTGAAAGTGGGGGCTTGACATGTCGATGAGGAACAAAGGAGACACAAAGACTAAGTGTGGTGGGGGTACCGATGCGTGGAAGGAGTAAGGACAAGCGATAGGGATCATACTTTTATGATCAAGGGTTCGAGTACCCACGGTGGTGAAATCCCATGGCGTGCGTGTGTGGGGTGTGTGTGCGTGTGGCGTGCGTGTGTGGGGGTGTGTGCGTGTGTTTTTTTTTTTTTAAAAAGAAGGTTTTGTTGCGTTGGGGGATGGAGTTGTCAACTTTTTTTCAAACTTGATTTTTTTTTTTTTCAAACTTCTCAATCTTTTTTCAAGCTTCAATCATTTTTCAAGCTTCAATCATTTTTTTTTTTCGAATTTCTCAAATTTTTTTTTTTCTTTTTGAACTTCTCAAAAATTTTCAAACTTCTCAAATTATTTTTTAAACTTCAAATTTTTTTTTTCAAACTTCAAAATTTTTTTTTTTCAAACTTCAAAAGTTTGAAAAAAATTGAGAAGTTCGAAAGAAAGAATCAGAACTTTGATTTATTTTTTTTTAAAGTTTGAAAATAATTGAGAAGTTTGAAAAAAAAAAAAAAAAAAAACTGAGAAGCTTGATAAAAAATGAGAGGCTTGGAATTTTTTTTTTTTGAAGTTTGAATAAATTAAGAAGTTTGGAAAAAAATTTGAGAAGTTTGCAAAAAGTTGATAAGTTTGATTTTTTTTTTTTTTGGAAGTTTGAGGGACGAGTTGGTAAGTGAGGAGAGAGCAATTGTGGGGATCATATTATCTTCTGAAGACAGCCTATCAGAAGACCTGGTTGTTACCCCTTTGGGAGCCACAAAGATTAGGGAGGAAGAAATAGTCATTAACCAATAGGGATCCAAGGTGTTAAAATGGGTGACCAAGAGCTCACAGAAGAACAGATCAAATGGTCAAAGGATGTGCTTGAATGGGTGGGAAAACTGGTAGGTATCTTTCGGGGCATGCGATGAGGATGTATTTGTGCTGCTTCAGTTTGTTCAAGGAAGGGGATGCAAAGACAGCATGATCTTCATGTTGCGAAGACAAGGAAATCTCCTAGAAGCTAGAGGGAGTTGTTAAGTATAAAGTGCTTGACTAAATATGACTTCGCAGGCAAGGTCAGTGGGGGGAAGAGGGGTAAAATTAGTTACCCAATGATAGTGCATAGCTGGAATATTAGTAGGTTAGTAAGCTCAAAAGAGCTCTAGTCAAGGACTCCTGTAAAAGAGCGTAAGCCAACGTGATTGCTCTCCAGGAAACTAAGGGCCTATTTGATTTTCCAATTACAATAGTAAATAGTTGTAAATGGGTCATGATTATTTACTTTTGTAATTGTGGGGTCACATCACTTGCATTTGACTGTAATGATATTTTTGCTACAGTGTTGTTTCACCCAGAAAACACTGTTAAAATGGTGGCTTTATAGAGTGAAAATGTAATGATTATATTTTACTTTACCTCAGTACTTTACTAGTCTAATGGACTTATCGATATAAGAGCCATAATTCATGTTTAAACAAACACCTGGAAATGATAATGATGTCTCATTTGCTTTGCATTTCATATGAAATTGGAAAATCAAACAGGCCCTAAGTTTCAGTCCATTGACAGAGCCATGTTAGATTCAATATGGGGGGTGAAAAATAAGGTGCAGACAACCTTGTACCCAAATGGGTCTGCTGGTGGTAATAATGGTGGCCTGGAACTCAGATGTATGGAGGAAAGAGGATTGTTGCTTTGGTGTGTTCTCAATCTCCATGATTCTCAGGGAGGATGTGTCATTGAGTTTTGGATGGTGATTTTAAGGACAAGCGAACTGGTTGGTGAGCAGAATTGTGGGAGGAACCGAACAGTGCCAAAGAAAGGTGGGGGCTACTTTTAGTGTGTTGGTGGGGATTTTAAAGTGATTCGATTCACATACGAAAAATCAAATGGCAGTCACATAACTTGAGGTATGAAGAATTTTACTGATTGGGTCCTCTAGAGTGATATGGTGGATTGTGCAAAGTATATGTGGACAAATAGGCAGGAAGAGGCTATCTTATCGCACCTTAACAAGCTTTTGGTTTCTGCTGATTGGTTTTGAGAAATTCCCGCTAGTTCAGCAGTGGGGCCTTCTGGGACCTGTTTTTGACTATTGGCTGGTAATGTTAGAGGTTGTACAGGAGAATTGGGGCCAAAAGCCGTTCAGATTTGAGCTATTGTGGTTGGAAGTAGAAGGTTTTGCACGGTTTGTGGGTTCGTTTGTGGTTGAAGGTTATACTAGATTCATATTCAGCCGAAAACTTAAATTATTAAAAGAGAGGATAAAAAAAATGGATGAAAGATGTTTTCGAAGCTCGAGAAGTAGAGGTTGCCAATATTTGAAAGTAAATATATACTTTAAATGTGAAGGAGGGAGAAGAGCTGTCGGTGATTGAAAAAGAGAAGCGTGCAAATCTATCTTTGACTTACGCCAATCCTCTTAAGGGAGTGTAAATTAACTGGAGACAAAGGTCAAGAGCAATTTGTTTAAAAGGAAGGGAGCATAAATATGTGATTTTTTCCATAGTATAAGCTATTGCAAGGGCGAGATGCAACATGATTAGTAGGTTAGTATTGGAAAATGTTTCCTTTGTGCTTTTTGATCTGTAAATGAGACTTGCAAAACTTCAATTGAAGGATGAATGGCTCCCTATGAGGTCTAGTCCCTGCAATCCACCTGGCCACCATGTACAGTGAGTAGACTGTTATACTGGCTGTCCACCCTGCAGATGGGTCATGACCCAAAATCACAGTACTGTAGTGGGACAATCCTGGCCAAGTGGGCATATTGTCAGACTTGCTCAATTTTGAGTGAAGTGCCCATTTGTTGGTCATTGATTGGATGGCTACAAGCTTGTGATAGTTTGGTTGCATTGCTTTAGGGGCTGTGGCCCATCCAACTAATGGTCTACCAAATCAATGGTCCTGCCTTCCATAAACAAGTCTCACATGGATGGTGAGATATTCTGGTGTGCACTTTTATGGCGCATCATACTAAACGTAGTAATAGCAAGAAACTATTCATGGCATACTTTATTCTGCATATATATTCCAGTTTCATTTTTTTTTTCTTTGAACAACTTCCATATTCAAAGTTTTTTGTTTCCTTGAGCAACTTCCATATTCAAAGCTTCCTTCTCTCAACAAGATTTAATTATGAGATGTATAGAATTTTGGAGTCTTGGTCCTCAACCATAGAATGTGATCAATTGCAGGTAGCAAAGCTGAAGAAACGAAGGTTGCCGGAGATCCCCTGGCCTCACTTGGCAAAGGAGGTGCTGTTCTCATGGTTTGCAGGACTTGCGGCAAGAAGGGCGATCACTGGACGTCGAAATGCCCTTACAAGGATCTTGCCCCACAGGCGGAAGGCTTTGTAGACCGACCTCCCACATCAGAAACTGCTGCACCTGCTTCTGCAGCCACTAAGGGGACATACGTCCCTCCAGGCATGAGGGGTGGGGCAGAGAGGACTGGAACAGAGATGCGGCGCCGAAATGAGGAGAATTCTGTCCGTGTCACCAACCTCTCAGAGGACACCCGTGAACCTGACCTGCTTGAGCTCTTTCGCACGTTTGGGGCCGTTAGCCGTGTTTACGTTGCGGTTGACCAGAAAACGAGCATGAGCAGGGGCTTTGGTTTTGTGAACTTCGTCAACAAGGAGGATGCAGAGAGGGCCATCAACAAACTCAATGGGTATGGTTACGACAATCTTATCCTTAGAGTCGAGTGGGCCACTCCGCGAACAAACTGAGAGAGATTTAGAGATTTGCAGTTGACGGGTATCAGCTGAAGTTTTGCTGCTCTTTCTTTATTTTATGCTTTAAAACTCTTTTGTATTGTGATTTTCATATTTATCTCTCTCTATTTCAGACTTTTGAAGTTTATTTTCAGATGTAGTTTGGGTATAATTAATATGTCTGATGCCATTTGGTTCTCCATATATGAACATGGCGGGCTCCATGAATCAACTATCCAGACTGTTTGTCTGATGGGGCACTGCTGTGGCTCTCTCTCTCTCTCTTTTTTTTTTTTTTTGCATATTGGAATATCTGGAATGATGATGTTTGTCTTTATTTAATATTTCTTCGAATCCATTGCTGTTAGACAAACTGATCAAAAGGTCAGGCTCTTCCAATCTGTGCTATCTTTAGCTGGGGCTATGAGATGAGCTGTCTGTAATACTGTCCCATTGGGACCACCCACCTGTAGTGAGTTGGGGGATGAGGACACTAGCTTTTAAGAGCTGTCATGTTCAAGTCCATTTTATGCTCAAATTTCCATTCATTCGTGGGTCTCTATCTTTAGCCCATGTTTCCAATCCGATTCCCGAGGGAGGGGTGATGATTTGATGTTCTTGATCCAATGGGCCCCACTTTGGATTGGGGCTGACAGAGACCTCTTGGTTGGAAGATCCGAAAAACCTCATCAGGTTATTGTGGCGTTGCAATTTCGATGGTGGTTGTATTTGCACAGAACTGCTGTGGGATCTAATCTTTGACTTTTCCAACCATAGTTGGGCCTATCAGATTTAACCCCCAAAAGACGTGCAGTTTCTCAACTTACATGACATTATAACAGCCATCGATCCTCTCAAGTAACAATTTTCCCTTGAAGGCCATGTTCCCCACCAGCAGTCAGCCGGTAGCCTTTTAAAAAAAAAAATAATAATAATAATAAAAAAAAATAATAATTTTTTATACGTGCGTCAAATGCCATGTAACTCGCTTAGGGGCGTTTGGATGGTAAGTTACTTAAGCTAAGTACCATTTTAAGTTTAAAAAAAAAGTACTTAAAATTGATCATAAACTAAACATCATCTCCTAAGTAGAAAAAGTGAACTTATTTAGTACTAACTATAAGCATAAGTTGGTTTGTATTCTAGGGCCTGGACATCATGTTCAGTCTTGAGTCACACCATCTCTGATAAAAATATAATTTAAAAAGCATTAAGTATGTTGATAGTTGTTATTTACTTTTAAAAATTGCATGAACTCTTTATCTCAAACAAACACGCTCCTTCATCTCTCTATCACATGAGACAATTGGTGGAGCCCACCTTACATGTGGACTGTCCTTCTCCTTCATGTGGGCCGACTATCGTGTGGGGCCCTTTAAGGTCCACTGCCCATCAAATGGTGCACACGTTTGTTGTGTCCATCTTATGGACCCCACCTTCGAATTGGGTTTTCCTTCATCCGGGGGCTGCCTTTGATGTGTACCATTCATTATTAGGGACCAAACCTTTGATGTGGACTATCTATCAAGTGGGGCCACTTGATGTGTATAGTCCATCATGTAGGGTCACACTTTGATGTGGGCCGTCCATCATGTGAGGACATCTTCGATGTGGACCGTGCATTATGTGGGCGCACCTTGATGTGGACCATTCATCATGTAGGGTCCACCTTCAAGTGGGAGAGAGAGAGATTGCAAAGAGGTTTCAAAGGGGGCAACTTTGGTATCTTTGAAAATACTTAAGCCTCTCTGTCCATATGTTAAGTTAATTACGCTCTTAAAACAAAGTAATATCTTCCTTACTTAAATTTAAGAGCTTATTTATTAGTTTTTAAAATTAAGATGTAAAATTAGAACTTCATCAAATATTTAATTTCAAAATATCTCTAAAAAAATAAAAATAAAAAAGCAAATAAACTCTTACAACATAGTTGCTGAACGCCCTGAGTTGGACCAAAACAGACTGAGTGGGACCTAGCTAGACTTCTACAAATCCAACTGAGTTACTGAGTTAGGGCTGATTGGACCGACCGTAGCCTTTTGCATGATAGACACTTGTCTGAGTTACGATAAGTGGGACCCATTTTCGTTACTCCAGACCATTGTTCTCCTCTCTCACTTGTTGGTGATGCATGTATGTACATGGCGTGCCAGAGCCAATAGTGACTGAATTCGAACTAAAAGACTTGTATTGCGTTGAGAAAATGCCGCACAGGCTCAATCTTGGCTTGAACTTGATTTGAATTGGCCAGAGTTGCTAACCGAACTGAGCTGAGCTAGCGAGTTAGGCTCAAGGACCGATCTGAGCTGAGTTTGAGCTGGGGTTAGCTAGTGGCCGAGCTGAGTCGAGCCGTGCCAAGCTCCAGCTGGTTCGACTTGTGTACAGCTCTAGCCATCGGTCATGAAATATCGGGTAATTTATAAAGGAAAATATTTGTCTTTTTAATAAGTTATTTTTACCTTAAGCAATGACTTTCAAATAAGCAGATAATAACTTTTCTAAATTTGCATAATGCTTACTCTGAAATTGACCACCCAAGATGACAAGCTGAGGAGATGAGCACAGATATAGAGCTGTAAATGGATCAGGTTGACCCGATGGATCTGAACCTATGTCTAGGGTGGGTCCAGATGGACCCGGATCCACATCCAAAAACTCATTCGTTTTCGCCTTTCGAGCATCAACAAGTGAGATTGACCGGATATCCGATGAACCCAGTTCAGTTGTGATCGAATCATCCTCATCTGGTTTACAGATTCACTGCAGATTCCCCACAGGGTCTAATAGCAATGTTATCTTTGATAATTATTGACCGTTTTACCCCTATCTCACGGGTAATTAGTTGAAGATGCAAGGTCTATCACAATGGTACTTGGCCATCTAAGCCGTTAAGCATGGTAACACCACCCTATGGGATGGACGTGTTGGATGCCATTTATACATGATAGTGGGCCCACACTGCACAAAATGAACTCCTAAAATGAGGATATTTTTGTCATTTAATATATATTCCTCCATAGTTCCTAGTCGGAGAAGGTACTTGCAATAATGTAAATTACAATAGTAAAAAAAAAACAAAGGTGAGGAAGTTTCTCCCAAAAAGGGCACAAACCTGGAGTTTTAAGTAATTTTCACTTAAGAAACGGTAAAAAGAGCTTCCTAGTTCCTACTATGTTGGACTCATTTTCGTTAATCCAGACTATTGATCTTTTTTTTTTTTATATTGTCTTTGAAAAATTTAATTGAAAAAGACATGTGTTATAGTAATGGAAAGATATTGCAGGATAAAGATCTTCAACGATTGATGGAATGCTTTTTAAAGAATCATACCTAACAGGGTAACAAGATAGAGATTAGTTGAGAGGAATTCGAGAGCAAACAAGCAGTTGACCAAGCGGTTGATAACCATCCAAGAAGTGGAGTAAGTGGCCAATGGCCATCCAGGAGATCGATAAAGTGGTTGATATCCATCTTGAAGGCTAATCAAGCAGACACGTGTGATGGTCATATAGGAACTCTATCGAGTGGTAAAGGAGAATGCGGTGAAGTCAGTAAAGAAGCCTAAAGTGGTTATTGAGACAGTTAGAGCTGGGTAGAATCTGACCCGATCCGAACCGAACTGAAGGCCCAGATCGATGCGGTTCGAGTAGGGCTACTTAGATCCAATCATACATCGGATCGATGTCAATCCGGACCGATCTAATTCGAAATCCAATCCAGTTCGGTGGGGTACTATATAAGTAATACTTTTTATTTTCATTTTTTTTACTACCCGCCTCACTTGAACGAAGCCATAATCCCTCCATTCTCTTTCTCTACCGAACGGGGCCGCACGTACCCATCTCTCCTCCTTTCTCTCCTTCTTTCCACCCTCCTTCTTTCTCTCCTCCTTTCTCTTCTCTCTCTCCCAATCTTGATTCAGCCCAGTCCGAATCGACTGAACAGACTCAACTCGATCCGACTCGGTTCGGTTTCCCTAACCGAATCAAACTCGGTTCGGATCAGGCCAGCATGATTCAGATCGGATTGAGTTAGCCCTGCTGGACTCAGTCCTGGATCGAATCAAGTTCGGGTTAGGTTATTGGAAAAATCGGATCGAGTCAAGTTGGACCCAATTCGGTCTGACTTGACTCGATGGCTCACCTCTAGGGATAGTTGGTAAGGAAGTCTCCATAAGGTCTATAGTGTTGAATGGTTGTAGCAACCATTAGAACATGGGAAATATTTTGACAATAGTGTTGAACGGTTATTTTAACCATCAGAACATGGAAAGGATCCAGATGACCCAATTAAGGTTATAAATAACAATGTTCTCTACCACTGTAACAATTCATTTCTCATTAACGAATCTCACCCTTTTAATATCGCCTGATTTAATTTTACACATTGAGCGAGTGACTGAATAGGTGATTGATTTCACCATATCTTACTGATACATTACGTGTCTGCTTATCTTGATACTTAGGGTAATTGTTATCAGATTTGAATTAAAAATGCGGTTTCAATTCTAACATGACCGCACACTCAATGCCAAAAACAACAACAACATTAATATATAGTGTCAAATCTTAATTTAAACTATTTTTAGTTGAATGTGGACCCTGTCCGTATTTCTGTTTGTGGGCCCACAAACAGATGGTTACAATTGTCAGGGTTTTACGTTGAGAAGGGATGAAACGTACCCGATTAGCTAAGCTTGGGCCTCACCTATCGGAAATGAAAACCCGAGTATTCTGGTTGAAGTCTCAGGTCGCGTATTCAATGAACTTATGATGTTGAAAAGGGACAAAATCAAAATCTTCGCATCTCTGATAAACATCGACTTGCGATATGAGCTTTTCTACTGTTTGAATTGTCCGTCCATGCGCACCAAATCTCTGCTGTAGATGACGTAGCAGGGTTATCTGCCAATCAAGGCCGTCCGTCCATCTAGTGGGCCCTTTTATGCATCGATTATGTTTGAAAAATCCCACCTGTTAAACAATATGGATTTCGTCACTTTCACTCAATGTGGACCATTATGAATTTTTGTTTTCTACCATTAATGAAGATTGGTAATCAGATGCCAGGATCATCGGATCTATGTGGACGCGGATTTCCCTGGAAAGCCTTTCTCAGGAACTTCCTGCACTGGAAACTTAGGTGGGGCGGCCACCGTTGACGTTTGTGAGAAATCCACCTCGTCCATCCATTTTTTGAGATCATTTTAAGACACGGGACCAAAAATGAGAGCCGATCAAATACTCAAGTGGGTCGAATACGTGAGGGTTTAACGTCTATAGTTGAAATATTCATATGGCCACAGAAGCTTTCAATCAGGATGATATTTATGTTTTCAGTTCATCTTAAGTAGTAATGAAGTTACAAACAATATGGATGGCATGTAAACATCACTGTCGATTCAGGGAGGAATTTTCAACCCAGCTTTTCCTCTTGTACTTGAATGATCTCGCAAAACGGATGAACGGGATATATTTCTCACCGACATCACGGTGGACCCCACCTAAGTTCCAGCTCAGGAAATCTACGTCCCTGCCAGGTGTATTTTGAAGAGATGGCTCTACAGCTACTTATGCATCTTTTACCTGCTCCATATGATTGATTTAAGTCCCATCACATAGAATTACATGTGAGCCACGTCCCTTGGGCCCACCTTCACCCAAATTTGAAGCATATCCAAAGCTCAAAGTGGACCACACGATAAAAACTACGAGGATAGTAATGTTCACCGTTGAAACCTTCCAAGCCCCGCTGTGACGTTTATCTGCCATTTACTTGAGAAGCTTTCAATGGTATACATTTAATCCCGACGGTTTCGTATCGTGTGGTCCACTTGATTAGATATACTTCAACTTTTGGTTCATACTCTAAAATGAGCTAAAAAAACAAACAGACAAGACAACATGAACAAACCGACAGACAACGTAAATAAAACAGTCTTAGAGTCATCAGGCGATCTACTTCCTATTCCATCGAGTATCTTTTATTGGTGGTTTCTTGTTATTTTTCCCTTCACCGTTTTTATCCATGGCCTCGGCCACCAACCATGACGTGATCAGATGATCCAGACAGTCCATGCCTTACCATAGATAGGCAATTATACATATTGCAAAAGTCTCCGGCTACCTAATTACCTGAATGTGGACACTTGACCTTTACCTTTTAACCATGGACATCTGATCATTCAATGATGTGGATTCGTAGATGGGCCATTTAAGACTGTTCATGCATGTAGGACCCATCATGGGTGGGCCATGCTAGGGACCTCAACCACACTTACCAATGTTCCCAAGCTTTTAAATCACATGCATGGTGCAAGAATCACACGATCCTGACCCTTTGAATGACAGACGTGAGATTATTCCCCACAACTATCTAGTATTTAATTGGATTTATCTTGTTTGTACGCTAAATCTTAATCGTCTATTTTTGCATCAGGGCTTACTTCTAGTTGTATGAATAAATGGACGGTTGAAAATTGATGATAGAAAATCTCACGTATCACTTCAAAGATTTCAGACGTTTTAGGTGCCAACAAACCATTCTTCACACCCAAGACATGTTCTCAAAGACATTTTATCTTCTTTTATCACTATGTCTATATGTTGCTTTCACGTTTGAAAGCTAAAAATATTATGGAATATGGCCCATTTTGCAAATGAAATTTCTTCCTTTGATGCAGCTACCTAGTGGTGTTTTATTTATTTATAAAACTACTCGTGATTTTGGGTGCAACCAAAATCAAATTTGTATGGATTGCAATTTGGGGTACATCCAAACTCTATTGAAGTTCTTACAAAATATAAATAAAAATCATACAATTAGAAAATTCTAGCATCACTGAGATTTGAGTTAACCATCAGGCTCCTAATGCAGTGCTCTGGAAGCAAAATCCACACCATCAACCACCAATAACATATCCAACGATCCAACATGCACGTCATGGCCACTCACGAGATTAAATGGCCCACTTAATGCTCACGATCAAACTAGCTCAAAATTTCAATATTAACATTCTGATGGGCCACATCATATAGATTTCAACGACTAGGGATGGACACAGATACCCAAATGAATTTACAGTTATAAAAGGCCCATTTGGGCCATGAACTTTGAAATCCACACATCATCAATACAATTACATGGCAAGATGGCAAGGCTCCTTCGGTAGCCCACACCATTTATTTCTATTCTATCTTTGAACAAAAGGACACTAACACACCATTTCTTACATTACAGTAACCAAATTCAAACCACTATGGATTGGAATTCGCAATCCGGTCCGTAGATCGTGATCCTTGCCGTTCTAATTTTATTGGGTGGATCGCCGATTTTCGATCCGAATCGCTGATAGATGGGCCACGGTAGGTCCATGTCTTGTTTGTGACCGTTTAGACGGGTCGGCGAGTGGTGGTCCGGCGGAGAGGGGATTGAGTGGCGGTGGCGACGAGTACTTGGGTGGTGGTGCATGGAGACATGGAAGAGGGAGAAGATGTGGCGAAGATGCGATCGGACCGTAGAAGCTGGATGTCGGATGTTTGGAACCGTCCAGAGTCGCCAGGGAGTCGAATGTATGAAGCTGATGGTGAGTCGTTGAACCATGACCCAGCCATGGTGGCTTGCCCGTTAGTCCTGTATTGGACTATGGCTCGATAAACATATGGAATGAGACCTTCCATCTATGAAAGAGAGAGAGAGAGAGAGAGAGAGAGAGAGAGAGAGAGAGAGAGAGAGAGAGAGAGAGAGAAATGTTCATGTGTGGGAAAGAAGGGGGGAAACGAGTTTATAAAGGTGGGAGGTGGAGTCCCAGAGCTACTCGAGAGAGCAGCCATCAGGATCCTACTCTCCCGACAGATGCTTAGATGGTAATGTGTATGAGATCCTGGCCGTTCATTATGTCGGTCCGTTATATTGCTGGCTGGGCGGATCCAATACAAGCGTTATTGGAATAAGCTTAACGTACAAATCGATTTGTGGGGCCCACCGTGAATTTTCATTGACATCAAATCCGTCCATCATGTGAGACATCTCCTATTCTACATGGATCAAACTCGAGTAGATCCAACACCGAAGTGGGCCATTTCATGCAAAATATTGCCTAAAACTTATAAAATACTTTTTGTGGCCCACCTGAGTTTTGGAACGGCTCGAGTTTTCTAGTGTCCATTCATCATGGTTGAATGCATCTTACGGATGGATTAGATGGTACCTACACAAGACAGTAGACCCACATGCAATCTGGAAGGTTTTTAATGGTCCGCATCCCCATCCCGACTGTTCCATTCAGTGGAGTCCACTTGAGTTTTGGATCGTTGGATTTTTGGGCCCCAAAGAAACATTAAAAGGCACACATGATGGACGGATTGGATTTCATTAAAACATCACAGTGGGACCCACACGCAGTCTTGTTCTACAAATGACCGTATTGGTCCGGGCATCTATATTACTGGCCCTGAAAAATGCCGGTATGTACACATACACATCGGGTCCCATCAGATGGACGCTCCAATCAGTCACACATGGATAACTGTTTCAACGTGTAGAGAGGGTATGATTGATTGAGATTGCCACTCCCGCGAGTAGCCATCACATTTCCATCTGGGATGATGACGTGGAGAGTGGTGGGGTGGAATCCAGCTGTACGCGGGAATCCACGCAATTTGCAAGGGCGACGTCAACGCAATCGGCAATCGCCACACACAACAAAGGCCGTGGACGACTCATGAAAGCTATCTCCAAACCACAGCCAGCGTTTTCACATCCCACCAACTCTCACTTAAAATCTTCGAACAAATCTTCGAACTATTTATTTTCTATTTTTATTAATTTAATTTATTTTATTTTAGGTTGGTGCATTTTTTATTTTTATTTAATTAAAAGACCTTGTTCATGTGGGTTATGTGTATTTTTCCATGCAGCGAATGTTCCAGTGCTCCTAGTTGCATCCAAACATTTAAGTACTCCAGTCAACCAATCTCAACCATCCGTTAGGTCCATCATACATCTCATGAGCCACAAATATAAAAATCACAGAGATCCGATGGTTCTAACAATCCAATCAGTGGCTATACATTGGATGTTGAGATTATTTACAGAAATGGGTCCCACCAATAATTTGAGCCATGTATTTGTTAGGGTCCATCACAAATAACTTATGATTTTAAATGTTTGATTTGTCAGACCATCCTAAACCTTCCATCTATGGACCGACCTTAAAATGGATGGCTATCTAACTTTCAGATGATCATCTGATTGTCATGATTTTTTACCCATGGTAGTCCATGAGATGTTTGATGAATTAATGGACGGTTCAGATTGATTGATTGAAATGTCCAAAAGTACATGTCCGACTAGGACACTGGAAACCTAAGTGCTCCTCCTCTTAGACTTGTTATTAATTATCAATAATATATGACTATTAATGATCCGGCCGAAGCATTATATATGTTGTAGGTATTAGTGGTAACAGGCTTATGTGGGGCCCACCAACTCTTCATCTGTATCATTTAAATTTTCATACGTGGATAAATATCCAAGATAAACTTCATTATATACAGATAAGTATAAACACCTGTCTATGAAATTTCTGGCCGTGGATGTTGATAGGTGGGATGCGGATTGCTGGAGACCGAAGCTTGTGGGACCGCTGTGATGTATGTGTTACATCTACTGTCCATCAGTTTGGCAAGCTCATTTTAGGACAGAGGCCAGAGATGAAGTAGAATCAAATTTCAAGTGGACCACACCACAAATAGCCGTCGGAACAAAGATGGATGCAATTGAAAACTTCCTATCACCTGCCATGATGTTTATATGCCATCCAATCCGTTCATATCTCCAAACGTCTGTGGGCCTTAAAAATATATGTTTTCAAGTGGATTACAACATGAATATACATTGGCATCAAAATCATTTTGGGAACACAAAATGGTCATAAAAATAAACCATGACAATATTATTCTCCACAAAAATTTTCAGTAGAGGAGCTTGGATTGGATTATTTTTTAAAAAAACATGCAATTGAGTTGAATTACGAAAAGCCTAGAACTGTAGAGCTGAACAAGTTTCTTATGGTCCAGTTTCAATTCGATTCTAGGGTGCAAATGGTCCGGTTCGACTTCTAGTTTTCCTCGAACTGTTAGGAATGGTCCGGTTTCACCGCATAACCAGACCGAATCAAACCATGTGCACCCCTAGATGTAACATGCATGTGAGACATTAATGTGATCATAAGAGCCGTTCATCCTGTGGAATCATCCCTGGATTTTACAGTGATTAAAAAAAAAAAAAGCCTCGAACATACCGGTCAATGATGGCCCATTAAATATCGGGCCTACTGAATGAACGGTTCTGATCTGCCATGCACGCAGCTTGATACGCAGGCACGGTATGTTCCATGTCTTCGTTAGCTATTATTTTGTAAAAAAGATAAATGTTATTAGCGAATTGATTATTGCTACAGCTTACAAGTAGTTGTCACGTGACTTGCACGGAACTTTAATACTAGAAAAAACATGTACGTTGGGCAGTGATATTGATTTCTCATTTTTTAAAAGTTTTTAGGTAATAATCACGCGTGGGAAGCAGCTACATGAGGCACTCATGCTACTTTGTGCAGAGCACGTGCACGTGCCAAAGTGGCACACGTGCACGTGTTCATCAGCGTTCATCAGGCAACATGGTGATGAATTTTAGTAGGTCTTCAGATGTACCGTTGAATGTGGACAGTTGGCTATCGTTTTCTAGCCGTCCACTTTTTATTACGCGGGTGGCCCACTTGATGAACGGACCCGCTGGAGCTTTGGGTTAAGGAACATTCCCATCTCCAACATATGGCAATTTACAAACCACTTCAATATCCACGTGCATTGCACGTGCGGACAGATTATATGACGTGAAGCATGCCTTCTACTGAGAAACGTTCTCAAACCTAAGGACCTCTAATAATAAATATAATGAGAAATGATCCGGTGCAATGAGAGCACTATAAGTTATAGTGCTCCTAGCTGATCATTCCAATTGGACAGCCCAATCAATAGATCTGAACTGTTGATTAAGTCCCATGGGAAAATCATACTGATCGGATGGTCAGATCAAACTTTAATTTGGCCTTAGGAGAATCTTTTTGTTTTTCAAGCTATGGATGGGATGGCTAGGATTGCCTACAAAGAGTGATTCTTTAGAGTCATAAGCAATCCATGATGGCCCCTAACAAATAGACGGATCAAACTGTTCACTGGAAATATTTATGTAAACAATCTTGACCATCAGTAATAAGGCCGTTGATCAACGGTCAATATTTGTTGGATTGGTGTGATGTTTGCATGGTAGCCCATGAAATATGGGCCGGACCTCACTAATGAACAGTCTGGATCAATGAATTGGACCGTCCAAGTAGACTTATGCAATTAGGAGCACTATAAGTTTTAATGTTCCTAGATTCGAGAGCACCGGTGCATTTCTCAAATATAACAGTTAAAAGGAACGACTGTCATTAAGAAGTGTTAATCATTTCTAATGAGAGATACTCCAGTGCTCTGAGAGCACTATAAGCCATAGCACTTCTAGTTGCCTTCGTATACTTAGACAGTCCAATCCAACAATCTAGACCGTTCATTAGTTCTAACACATTTTTTAAGGGCTACCATGAAAATATCACACAAATCTAACAAATTTAACCATTTGATTAATGACCTTAAAATGGACGGTAAAGATCATTTTCATAAAAATAAGTCTAATCAACAATTTAATTCATCTATTTGTTAGTGACCATCATGGATGGTACTGTATTATTCTAAAGAATTACATTTGTTAGGCAATCGCAACCATCCCATCCATCTCTTGGAAAAAAGAATAGCTACAAAAAATCAGGCAAAAATTAAAGGATGGATTAGACCATCCAATTAGTTTGATTTTTTGAAAGGCAGCCCTTGAAATGTGTTTTGAACTTATGAATGGTTCAGATCAATTGTCTAGATTGTCTAAGTGTCCTAACATGTTACTAGGAGCATTATAACTTTAGTGCCATGAGAGCATTGGAGCGTTTCTCATCACTAACATAAATTAGAAATAATAGGGCGTACAGACGAGTCCGTACAATGCCTTTAGGTTTTTCAATGGGTAGATACTTTTTATAGGGAATGAACTTTTTAGGGTTTGGCACCTGCTTAAAAGACTAAAATACCTCTTGACTATTAGGGTGAGGGGTATTTTAGTCTTTTTGAGTTCAATCGTAAAACCTTAGGTCTAATTTGCAAAATAAGGTTTGCTTGTTGCGAGTAAATTTGGTGGGTGATACATGAGGTCTATACGCCTCAAGAACCCTATAAATTAACTAATAATATTTTTGGTAGAATACTGGAGTGATTTAATAAGATACTGATCCAAACACACAGGGTCTGTTTCGAATGTCAGATTAAATGGCATTGAATTACATTAGGTGAAATTAACACCACTATTACACAATAATTATATATGTAAATACATGGAACTAATTAGGTGGTCCAATCCCACATTTGAAATTAAATTCTTCTTTTTAGAAAAAGGCTGTATTAGTTGAAACTTGCATTCAGTGGAACATGAAATTGTAACCAATAGACTATTTCACAATTTATGCCAGTCGCATACACATGTAGATTGCTTGTCATGTATAAAGAGCCCATATGATATGAGGCTCACAAATGTAATGGATTTCAAAATTCATAAAAATCCAATTGTATCTCCAAACAAGCTCTTAGTAATCTGTACCATTGGTCTGTTGCATCCTACCTTGGATGGGCCATGATAAAAAAAAAATAAAAAAATCTCCCATATTGCATGATCCTGACCATCAATCCTAGGCCTTTTTCAGTTGAGCGTGGATCAGTGATATTTATCTATTTTCCACGCTCTATTTGAAGATTTCAAATCAAACGGTTACTATTGTCTAATCTAATGGGGGCATGGTCCATCTTCCGTGGGTTCAGCCAGAACAATGGTCCATATCATCGAACCATGGGCTCCACTTGTCAGAACATAAAACCGAACTACATTCATCTTTTCTCAAACCCCACTTTTTAACCTTTTGTGATAGAACACTACAAAAAGTATACTCTCCCAATGCCAAAAGCAGAAAAAAAGGGGTGTACGCATAAAAAAAATGGGTTGTAAATATTGGCTCCTCGAATTTTCCTAGGCCCAATTTGCCAGAAAAAAAGGTCACTACTCGACTATTTACAGCCCCACTTTTTGACACATGCACCCCTTTTTCTATATTTGGCATACCTTTTTGTAATTTTCTAGTACCCAAAAGTAAGGAAGAGGGGTGTATGTATCAAAAAGTTCGTATAAGACCCTTACGCCAAAAATACCCTTGGGAAAACCATCAAATGAAAACAGACCAATCCAAAGCTTCCATGCTTATCCACTTCTAATGTCAATGCCTAATCTTTACCGGCAATTTCAAACTCCAAAATTACATGGTCCTGATCATCATCAAGTGCTCATTTTCCTGCGACTCGGGATTACGTACACGTAAGACATTCGGTGATCCAAACCGTTGGACTGATGGGCCCCACCATGGATGGACGACCACTAAAAATTTGTCGGATCAGAAGAGTATAATACTGAGATCAATGGTCTTCAATTTGACGGCAAAGAGAAAAGATAGCAACAGTCTATAATCAACTTAAAATAGCTTAAAGATCAATGGTTTATATCATCCAATTAGAAATAGTTTTAGGGCGACATATGATCTACACTGGGCCGGATCAAATAAACGGTGTGAACCACCGAACCGTGGTCCCACATGGACAAAATCCATCGCGTCATCAAACCGTACATTTTAACTTGCACCCATCCATCTGATTATTGAAAACCCGCATACCGGAATTTTGAAAATCTCCGACCGTTATAAAGGAAATGAAAACCATTGACTAACCGCTCGTTGACATGGGAGCTTGCTTGTTTCATCATAATACCAACTCCAATCTCCCGCAACAGAAAATCCATAGAATCGAATCATTCATTTCGTCACACCTATCAACCGTTCATTTTTATTTATTTTCTTGAAAATGTATTATCAGGGGGCGCGGATCCGGTACTACCCACACCAGGAGCCACCTAGAGACGGACGGTCCTGTCAGGGTTCTGTGGGGCCTACCGTGATATGTGTTTTATCCAATCTGTCCATCCATTTTGAAAGATCATTTTATGTTATTAGCCCAAAAATGAGACAGATTGAAGGCTCTAGTGGACCACACTATAGGAAGCAGTGATTACAATGACCCCCACCGTTGAAACATTCCTAGGGTCCATCGTGATGTTTATTTTCCATCCAACCTATTCATAAGGTCATATAGACCTAGATGAAGGGAAAACATAAATATTATCTTGATCTAAAACTTCTGTGGGCCCCAGGAGGTTTTCATTTGTAGGCATTTAATACACACTGTTTCCTCTGGTGTGGTCCATTTTAGAATTCAATTTGCCTCATTTTTGGATTCATCACTTAAAATGAATTTTCAAAATGGATGGACGGCATGGATAAAACACATTCATCAAGGTGGCCCCGCAGAGCCGCTGACAGGACCTTCCCTCTCTAGCTAGGTCCTGGTGGGGGTAGTACCCAGTCCCCGGCAGGTTGTACCCGAATCAGGCGAAACAATTCATCTACCGTAGATGTGGCACACATGTTAGATGATCTGGATCATCAAAATCGTGGGGACCATCTTGGATGGATGATGGTCCAAAAGATCAGGCTGGCTAGACAATCCTCGCCTTTCCAATTGGTGACTGTAAGATGAACGGCTAAAACAGGTTCAGTGGAAAATTTTTAATTGGTTGAATCATACGGTTGAGATTGTGCGATTAGTTCGGTTTTAATAATACGTTCAATGTAGAGTAGGGCGACAATTGGATGATCCAAATTGACGTGATGCCACGTGTACGGTGGATGAATTGTTCTCAAACAGAGAGAGCACCCGGAATATCTTGAGGATACTCCAGTGATCGTTTCTCACAAAGTACTAAACTGTGGCAAATCATACAGTCCACCGTTATGGTGGAATATATGAATGGAATTCAGACCGTCCAACCATGGATCATCGTCAGATACGACAATTATAACCGTATGAATCTGCCCGTTGATTATGGATGGATGATCCATTGATGGAAAAAGATCAGACAAGAGTACCAAATAATCGGGATTTTCATGCTACACCAGATCCGTACTGGGGCCCATAATTTTGAGGGCCCAGATTGCAGCACAAGCTTGCCAACGTACCACGGATGACCTATTGTTATTTGATAAGCTGTGTAAAACACACAATGTCCGCTGCTCATTTTGCATCCGCCGCTGATTCCTAACTCCACGCGCGCGTGGTAGCTGACCATCCATGCAATCTGCGAGCGGGCTGTCGTGGGCGTTAGGTGGGATGGTGTCACTAACGGTAGGTTTCCTAACTCCACGCGCGCGTGGTAGCTGACCATCCAAGCAATCACACGTGCCAATATGGGACACGTGTTCTTGATCAGATCTTTCCAAAAGTGATCTATACGGTTTAGATCATCTGGCAGAAAAACACCTTTTTCTACGCATATGTTTTAACCGTCGGTTTGCTTTATCATTTGTGGCCCACATGAGGAATGAAACTGCCTGATTTTCTACGAATTAGATCTGAGCATCATTTCCAACCAGATGGAAAGCTCGGATCTCGCACATGTGGATGATCAGGGCCCACATGCATGTGATGTCAGAAGTGAGTGACCAAAACCTCATTTAATATTTGCATTTTTAAAGTTACTTAAGCTGCACTTGATGATCTATATTAGGGATTAGTTTATTTGAGGGTTGGTAACTGATTATTGAATAATATACGTTAAAAATGAAAAAATTGCATTTTTAAGCCGTTGAATTTTCTACGATCATCCATTGACTAGGACACGCATGCCTTGTGACCGTCCGATGCATGGTTTGCTGATGTGTCCAACTTGGGGATTTACAATTTCTTAAGATTGGTCCAGATCCAATGTTGCATGTGATGATGGTTTTTGCAAAGGGTGGGACTGTTTGGTTGTCATCAATATTTATTTTTTTATTTTTTTATCTTAACTTAGATTCTTTCATGTTTTTGCATAAACACGTTTACTTCAATTAAATTGCTTTTTTTTTTTTTGATATTTATGAGGTTGTCCACTCTTTTTTAATGTCCAAATTAATGACTCTTTCTAATATAATAAATACATTGCACTGATGGTTAGCAACATTCAGTCAAAGTAGCTTGAGAGGGATACGCAACCAAAGGTGGACCCCACATTATGGACAGTGATCTGATCCCTACCTGTTGATTAGGTGGTTAATATCTAATGTAGCGGGTGAGTGGATAAAGGGAGAAGATGACCGTCCATTTTTGATAATAACTCTTCTAATTGGAAGGAAAGAGAGAATTTCTAAAATGAGAATGAAAATTGATAGGATTGATTTAAAATGCTCTCCACCATTGTATTTCATGGAAGTGGAGATGGTGTGGCCCTTACTATGGGCCCACCTTGATGTATTTATTTTTTATTCACACTATTCATTCATTTTTTCAAATTATTTTAAGATATGATTCTAAAAATGAAGCAGATTCTGTTCTCGAGTGGACCATATCATAAGAAACAATGATGATTATTTATCAATGGGCCACAAAAGATCAGAATCAAGCTGAAATTTGTTTTTTTTTTTTTTTTTTTCTTTCCTTCCACCTATGTTTATGTGACTTTATTAATAGGTTGGATGGCAAATACACGGTACAAAAACATTACCGTGGGTGTTATGAAAATTTTAATAGTAGGGCGTTCAATCACCACTATCTCCTATAAGTATGGTTCACCTACATTTTGGATATGTTTCATTTTGATTTGGCAAAACAGATAGACAATATGGTTGTAGAAAACATACATCAAGGTAGGCCCCACAACAAGGGTTGCACCTCATATAAGTGAAAGACGCAAGATTCCAATTACATTCAAATTAGGAAACTTTTTGGAAGTAGTAAAAGTTACTTTTTAAAAAAATAAAAAAAAAAACAAAACAAAAAAGATGTCTAATCCTATCCTAATTCATAGATGATTTAAATAAAAATGAAATTTATTAAAAATAATGAGTGTTGAATGAAAATGTAATTTTGATATAGAAAATGATTTCTTTTTTTGTTTGTTTTTGAAAAATCTCTCTAAATCAACTAACACGTCCCAAGGCTTATTGGTAGCTTTCCAAGAGCTTATTTTATGCACAAATCCAACCATCCAAAAGCTATAGTGTACATTTAGGCCATTTGTGCCCTAAACTAAACTTTCCGATCTAATTTCTTTTTATCCTAGCCATTTATGAAGTTGTCTAACACTTGTTTTACATTAAGATGATTCAATGAAAGTGAGTTTTTAGGAGGGATTGGCAATCAATCATGGCCCCCCAAATTAGGGTTGTACACGAACCTAGTTAGCTCGCTCGACTTGACTCGAAAAAGCTCGATTCGACTCAGTTCGAAACTGAGTTCGAGCTGATTTTTTAAGCTCGAAAAAATTTCGAACCAAGTTCGAGCTTGCCCGAGCTTTGACTTGACTTGGATCAAACCCAACTGAAATCGAACTCGGATCTAACCAGTTCGGTGACTTGATTACTTTGATATTGATGTTGCTCACCAAGTGTTTGATGAAATGACTCAACGAAGTGTCAGTTCGTGGAAAGGAATGTATGTTTCATCAAACAAATACCATTTTTTCTTGATTTTGATATTGCCTATAAGGTATTTAATGAAATACCTGTAAAACCGCTACTGCTGTTTTACATACAGTAATAATTTGAAGGTGCAATACATATATTTGTGAAAATGCTGCACAGGCGAACTCGGCTCGATCTTAGTTCGAACTTGACTTGAATTGGCCCGAGCTGCTGACCCAATCGAGTCGAGCAGGCCAGTCAAGCTCAAGGACCGAGCCGAGCCAAGTTCAAGCTAAGGTCAGCTAGTGGCCGAGCCGAGTCAAGCTGTGCCCAGCTTGACTCGGATCGACTCGTGTAGGCCTCTACCCCAAATGATGCATACACAAATAATTGATCAAACCTCTTTAGTACAATAAATAAGAATGATTCATTTCTTGTAGATTGATTAGATGGTTTAGATTATCAAGTCAAAGTAATATTTTGAGAGGGATCAAAGTTGGCCTGATATGTCGATGGTCAAGACCAATAGTCATACCTCACATGATGGGACCCATTTACATGATGAGGTGATGAGATCCGAGGTTTTGTAACATGTATTGCCATGTGGCTCATCTAAACAATGAAGTGACAGGACCCAAGATATTGCCAGGCATCCCATCAATTCCCCCGATGTGGTGACGAAATCCGAAAAGTAGCATGACTGTTTGGTGATGGCCCTTGTGTTAGTTTAACCAAATTCACAAATGATTCAATCTAAACTGTGAACCATACAGATACCTCGGGGAACATTGGAGTAACTTTCTTTTGTACGAAGAAGCCCTACTTCCCTGACTTAAGGAGACTATTGAATTCGTAAGATACAATACCTGACAGTTACCTCAATCGATAGTTGGAAATTCATCCGTCTTCATGTGCACACATGTTGAAAGCAGAAGAGAGTGTGTGACGAAGATAAATTACACCCATCCTCTGACCTTATTAGAAGCGATGTGAGACCATCCTTGATGTTATTATTTCCAAAATCACTAACCAGATGATTACAATAATTCGATTTGATTGAAGCGACTGTTGAAATAGATGGAATATCAAGGGTCTCAAATCCTCCATCGTCTATATCAATAATCAAATCATTCTATGGTAATTAATATGTGACCGTGCTATCCATTTTACTAGTTATTTATTTGACTGTTAAAATCACCTGATCGAGGTGGCTTCTGTAGAAATGGGAAAAATGTGCTTCATGTGATGAAAGTCATACATTTGCCCATATAATCAATTAAGGCCCAACTTTTTTTCTGTTTATTATTATTATTTTTTCAATCCATCAACAGTTAGACCATTTTTTTATTTTTATTTTTCAATCCATGAACAGTTATGGTTGTCCCATCAAGGTCATTATTAAGTCACAGTCAGTTAAAAGACAAGAAACATGATGGATTCATTGTATCAACGAAATTATTGATTTTCCTTGAGCAAATCCATTCATCATCATTACTCATCTAAGCCTTATCCTAAGTAATCCTACAGAATATATTTTTGTGGTGAAAATCCAAAGTGTTGTCTACGCATTTCCTTGGGACTGAATTCAACATCTCTCAACAGTGTGGTGATTAGTTATCATATATGGATACATCATTAGGATGCAGATTAGAATGCTTTATTTCCACAAGCATGGTTATAAACAGCCAGACTCATGACTATATGGGCTATGGACCCAAGCTCAAGTCCAGCCCAGTTTTCGGCTCAGCAACTGGGCTGTCCCTTAGGACTCCAGTTGCTGGTGCCCGCCCGAGTTCAACCCACAAGCTCTCCGAACCTGGTCCAAAAACAGGCTGGACTGCTGGGCCAATCTGACGCAAGGAAGGACGTGTTGAGGTCGAGTACCATTTTCTTCAGGGAGATAACTACTCCGAATTCACATAGCTTCTCTGGACTCCTCACAGAGACCTCGAATCCATGAGAAAAATAAGAAACTAGAAATATTTCTAGAAAATTCAGAATAAATTGCTTGATACTCAAAAACGAGTTTACAATCATTTAAATAATGCTATGAACCCTAGAGAGAAATTTCGGAATCATACTACAACTAAAACTTTCAGAATCGTGACTTACTATAAATAATAAACTTACTATTTATAGACGGTCATGATTTCCACTAGACCTCATTGTTTTCGGCCAAAAATAGTAAGTGTCCTATTTGGCTCAACCATGCTATTCTCCTAATTTTTCTAAGCATTTTTCATGTTGGCCACAAATTTACTATAAATAGTTACAATCAAATTAAAACTTACTATAAATAATAAAAACAAAGTTAAAATCAATTTTGGACCATCCATGTGATGGAATCTCACAAATTCGTCATGGGCAACCCAGCATAGCAGGGTTAGTTGGCTGAAGTATCTTCTCCTACCCAAAAATCATATATGGTACATCGAATAACTTATTCCAATTTACGAGATATGCCCGTATTAAGGTTCTGACCGTCAGGATCACTTCCACCTTAGATCGGGCCTTCTCAGGTCCATCTTGGCCATGAAATTGTCCGCGATCTGCTCTACATTACAATCCCAACGGTCCTGTTGAAATGGTTAAGTGGGCCAGTCCTTAAACGATAAAAATTCTAAAAGCTTTGGAGATGTCTCGTACAAATGTAAAATGATCCATAGCAAGCAATCGGTGGACCCATTGGTGGATAGTGGTGTGACCCAAATTCTATATCATGCAATCAGATGATCCTACACATCCGATCGGCACCATCAAATAGATGGCTGGAAACAATAGTCTGGCCGTCGCGAGAATGCCAAGTTCTACAGGTGATATGAGATTGGTAACATGGCCCAATCAGTACCACTTTCACAGCATACCAAACTCTCTGAATTTACAATCATGAAATCAGTATTGTTTTCAAGACATGTTTCTTGCATCGCTGCCGTTTGTTCCTATCTAGCTTTCTTCTCTCTGTCGACTATCCCCGACGATGAAGATTGTATCATAGCCGTTCGATGCTGGAGTCGTATGCATACCATTTGAAAGTTCTCATTTGCTACTAGAGGGTGTGTTTGGATGTGCAAATCAAACGAATTACAATAACTCAAAACCGCCAAGAGGAAAATGGTCAACCTTGTCTAGCTTAAATCCATTCATTTCGAAAATTAAGCAGAGAGTCATTTCTGTTTATAGTGAATTGAATTATTGCAATCTAAGCAAGCATCCAAACACTCAAACAACAGTGTCAAGGACCCTAGCAACATTTTCTAGCTATTTTCACTTCATGGATAGCAATGAATCACCAATCAATACAACCACTTAGACATTCTAAAGCATTTTGATGACAGTGAAAACACCATCAATCTGAATCATATTAAACAGGATTCAGATAATTAATATTCATAATACATCTCAGAACTGATTTTAAGCATTCGTGGCGGTGATTTGACGGTTTGTGTCCATATCATGGCCACAAAAGAATGAATACATACATAGGCCTATATGCATACCTTAGACCATATGTACATACATATAGATACGTACATACTGAGAGAGAGAGGAGAGGGAACCTACGATCCTGACAAAACTGCGGTACAAGCTGGTGCTGCTGCTGCTCAATGGAAAATTCAAATTCAAGTGGGCGACTCTGCCAGCACCAGCGTGTGCCACCACCCGCACGCGACACTTTTTGGGAGGCAATTGTCGACGAGGACCTGAGACGGGATGCCGCGGTCAATCACATCGCCCAAGCCAAGCTGTACCATGCAATTCAAAGAACCTTTAGCATCTGCTGAGAACAGGGAGGCTGACTGGTAAATGGATGAATGGGAAAAGAGACCATACCTGGCCGTATTTGTTCCATCCCCAGCAAAACACCTTGTCGTCGTCTTTAAGAACCACACAGGTGAAAAGGTGAAAAAGGTCAGTTGGTTCACAAGGAAAGGAACCCGTGTTTATAGGCACTCAATGTGTTCTAGAGGCTTGCTTGTTTTGATCCAAACCATTGGTTCGAGGGTCCCACATGTTGATGGATCATACCCAAAACTCTGCTACGTTGGCAGATCCTAGCCAACCAATCTTTGGCCTTTTTTGTTGAATGTGGACCTCCCTATTTTTAGTCTCCACAGTCCATTTTGCAGCACAATGCTGGAAGAGTTAGGATAGTCCCACCAAAGAGATTTTTGGGTCATGCTCTATTAGATCAATGGCCTGGATCACCCAAGCACGGCCTCCCTTGTATTTCATAATTCCTCATAAATCATTTACATCGTTCAGAGGCATACCTGTGATTACAGCACTGTGACGAGCTCCACAGGAAACTTGTTTGATGTGCTTGCTTTCCAAACTCGGAGCATCCAAGAGTCTTGGGAGAGTCTACAAACAAGATTCAATGGAAAGCTATGGATTTAATCCCATAAATTTTGGATTAAAATGAGCATATTTATATTATTTTTAGAATTCTCATATTTATACCCACCCTTTTTTTATTCACATACACCTATTTTTCCATTTTGGTAATTGAAAATGGCACGAAGTATACCATGTTCAATTATCGAATTAGAAAAACGAGTGTATACAAATCAATCAAGGTGAGTGTAGATATCGATTCCATTTTTTAACGAATAAAAGAGTCAACGCGCTTTAGTTGGCATAGAAGAGGATAAAACCTAGAATGTAGTCAGTTTCTTTTACTCATGTTATTAGTGACAACGCTTTATGATCACATTGTATGTGTATGAGAACCAAGCCTATTCAGGTAGATGGACCATATCAAAAGATTCACACCAATTGGACAATCCACCCTTAGATTGGAGCCTTTTTTAGGGGGGGAAAAAAGGACAGTCGAGGGAGCTCTTCTTTTATAACCATTTTCTTTTGTAACCAACCGTTTTCTGTCTCCAAAATTCTCCACTAGAATGGTACGAGATTCTCAGATTGGTGTTGCATGTCCAAGGTATGGCCTAATGATTGGTTTCTGTCACGTACATATTATGTGCACGAAGAGCATGTCGCTGAGAAATTAAGTGAAAGGAACAGACATTCAACAAAAGTCTAGCACAGACCAGAGTGAAAAATATCACCGGGACTTTGAAAATATTGTGAAAAATACATTAAACAATATTATCCTGAGATGGGTAAAATATTGACAGATTTTAAAATGTTGCATTTTTACTGTGATAATATTGCAATATTAACGGTAAAAATGGCAAAAATCTTAAGGATTTCGTGATGTGTTATATATTTAAATTTTAAATTTATTTATTAATTTTAAATAATATTTTAATTTTTGGCAAGATTTTCCCAATTATCCCCAGAAAAACCTCAAATTTTGAAAATTTCCTGAGAAATTGCTGTGAACAAGATTCATCACTATAGCCTAGACAAGAATACAAGTGTACCAATTCAATGATCTTAGAATGTACCTCAGCTTGATCTGCACCAGTGCCCAGCTGCCCAAACTGATTCCCACCAAATGCATACACATCTCCATCCACAGAAACACAAACAGTATGCCACAGTCCTGCGGCGATTGCTTTTATGGGAATACCCCAGAGAGACGATACACAAATGGGACTCAGCTCATCATCTGTACTTCCCTGCCCACACTGGACCAAGATAACACTGTGAGAAAACAAACTCTTATATCCTACCCATAGATGGAGAAGGTAACAGAACAGGTTACAACTGAAAGCAGAAAAGCAATGTCGCCTGTTATAGTGGGCCTCATCTTGAACATTTTACTGTGCTTTTCTCCACCTTTTTCTACGAATCCTACATATTGATCCTGGAGATAGTTAATAGTTTGAAAGGAGAGCTTGAGACAACTCTATCGATGGCTACATTTGGAAAATAAAGACGAGAGGATGTTTGAAGCATGTGAGTGAAAATAATAGAAAACCATATGTTGTAACCAGAATATCCTTTGCTAGGCACTTTGAATGTGTGGGTTCTACATTCGAACTTCAAATCTTTAATAATTCAAATGATTGTCATTTGTCAACCGCAAGCTATGGTGTGCTGAGCCCGAGGCTTTTCACGATATACCCTGGTTTTATTTCTGCTAAATGGACCCCATTGTTTGGTGATCCAGAACATTGGCATGCAGTGTCCCATCATGGATGGGCCATGCCAAAAGGACAGTCCTATCAATTTGATTTTTGGCATACAAAAATGCATTTAAGTAGAGAAATACAGCAAACAGTCCACATTAAACTGAAAGAGGTTCCTAGATTGCCATCCAGGATCTTCCAGTCTGGGAATATTTTTGGGGCATGACCATCCAACAGTGGGACACAACACACAATAGACCAATGGTCAGGATTGCATAACAGAAGGTCCCATTTCTCAGAACTGAAAACCTGAGAATACATGCAGAGCCTCAGGCTGATGATCCTATAGTTCCAATATGCACCCCAGGTAATTTGACCAAGTCATTCAGAGTTATTTATTATTGTGGTGTCATTCACCAAAACAATTGGTCTGGATTTCAGAACCACAGGTCCCAATTCTCAGAACTGAAAATCTGAGTATACCGTGCTAAACCTCTGCTTTGGATCCTATAACCACAGCTTATTCCTCTGATCGAAATTGGCACATGTGGAACATGTGGAGCGCTCGAAGATGGGTGGTGGCACTAGAAGAAGATGGTGGCATACAAGTTTTTTTTTTCCAAACAATTGGCATGGAAATGGAGAATAATTTTTTTTTTCCAAGAAAACTTGTTGGAAAACAATCAGGGAAAAATCTTGTCCTTCCCACAGTTTCATGAAAACGATGTTTTTCAGAAAACATCATTTCCTCCTTTTTTTTTCCATGCCCTGAATTTTCAAGTTACACTCACATAGAATCATGCATCATAATTTTTCCAAATTAAGCCTTCAAACCATTTTAGCTCAAGGATGTTGAAAGGGGAGTCCGGTGAGACACAAGAGATCCCCCTTTTTTCTTGAGAAGTATTTGATGTTTTATTAGAAAAACACCTTTTCTATGCATATTTGATCACAATATCTGCCCTTGATTTATTTCTTTGATTTCGCTTTTAATAAATAGTACCCACTTTATTTTGCATTTTTGCATTCTACATGCTAAATCAAGTTACTATGTGTAGCCAGCTGGCTACATCATAGTAGTGTGTGATCTCATGCATTCTTATATATGAGAGGTTACAAACAACACATACTTGGCCCGTTTGTTGAGGGATCAGTAGCGATCACATAAGACTAAGACTAATTTCAGTCAATGCCATTGTCTTGGTTTTCATTTATTTTAGTGTGTTCTTGACCCAACACAAAAATTCACGTCCTAAAATAGGTCTTAGCTATACCAAACATTTTATCAAGAAAGAAAATTGACAACCACTGACCTGGGCTTTTAATGACTCACACAACCTATTCTTTTATCCATGTTCAGAATACAAACACAACATTTATTGTGCCATCTAAAGGTATTGTACCATTGTCTTTCAGAGTTGTGTCCCACAGCAGATGTGTGGTAAGGTGGGCTGTCATTCCTATCTATCTAAAGAGGCTCATGTCATCTAGTCTAGGTGTGGAGAGTGTTTAAGCAATGTAGCACCTTATAACCTTGGGATATAATTTTGTATAAGTGCCCCAGCCCTTCCTCTAATCTAAATCTCATGTTTTCTCTTTGTTTAGTTTGTTTAACAGTCCAGTTCCAGTTCAAACCAGTTTGACCATCCTATCGAATTTGGGTTTTAAACCATCGGCATCGTGTGGTGGTAGAGGGCTGCCAACATTCCTTTTGGGCATGGTAACAGAAATGGAGGGTCACGAGAAAATCTCCTCAAGAGGGCATTGACAACTGACAGGAGGATTGTCTGCTACATGCATCATAAATAGAAGTGATACTGTCATGTTTATTGATAGCTAATTTGATCTGTGGAATCGATTTGCTTAAAAGGGTTAGTTTGGATAAGATATATCAAATCACAAGTGATATGATCACAACTCTCCTCCATTCGGATTACAATAAATATGCTGGATTCCAGGAAAAGGGAATTCAGGACATTTCCTAGATGGTGGAAAAGGAAATTGTAATCATTGCACCATGTAATTATCTTAACTGTTAGGGTAGATTATGGTAATCTTATTAGATTAGGATATTTCTTATCTTATTGAGATGTGTATCGGTTAATATCTCTAGAGATCTCCCATCTCTTCTCTGTGTGTGTGTGTGTGTGTGTGTGTATTTTAGAGATTCTCTTCTATATATTTACACTATTCTTAGAAAAATAAACAAGTTACTGTTTTCACAATGTAGCCTCTTGGGGTTTAACATGGTATCAGAGCTAACCATAGCCCCCATCTCTCTCTCCCTTCCTTGTCATTGTTGCGGCAGTCACATAGCTGCAGTCACTAAACCCCGTCTCTTTCTTCGCCTTTTCTTCTCTAGCCATCTTGCCACTCAAGGGCAACTTCCCATCCCACATTGTTCGGCCACAAGGGCCCACGATTCTCCATTGTCGCCGGATCTGAGCATATGCCCTACTGCAACCTGCATGCTTGAATCCCAAACCTGTCAAGTTTCAACAACTCCCAAAAACCTATTGTCGTCTTCACCATCGAATGTAGCAACACTGCCCACCACTCACCTAGATCTCGCCATCTCTACAACCCGGAGCCACGCCTCCAGCGGCACCGTTAAATGTCACCCCAACATTTTCTTCTTCCCCGTTTACAACGCCGTCCAAACCCATCTCCGAAGCACTGTCTTCTCTGATCTGCCACCGTTGGCCAGATCTTCACGTCCAACGTTCTCTAAGCCTATAGAAACCTAATAGATCCGGTGCGTCTACCCCCTACTGCATCATCTCCACCATTCACCAACAGATCCAACGCAATTTCTGTTCATTTTGTGGCCACCGCATCACCACTGCTGCCTGATTTACAAGAAGCTGCCCGTCAAAACCCGTCACTGCAATCCTATCACATTGTTTTCAGTTGATCCTGTTGTCACTGCAACTTGTACACCACCAGATCTCAACGAACAACGGCACCATCATCCCCATCCTCAAACCCTCGGTGATTCACCTCGTTGCTTGACTCGTCCCAACACCAACCAGTTGCCGATTCGATCCCCAAAACCATAATGGACATCGGGATATCCAAGAACCATCCCTGAATCAAGCCATCATTCCCATCTTCTCCAACTGCCATTTGTCACCATTTAACTCCATACTCCAATCTTACACCAAATTCGACTAGAGAGAGGGAGAAGAAAGGGCACTCAGCTCTCTTTTTCCTTTTTTTCTTCTTGCTTTGCTTTCAGCGCTTTGCGAGTGCACTGCACTTCCATGCTTGACCATTGCCACCCATACTTTTCTTTGAGTTTCCTTTGCATTAGGTGCTCTTGGATGTGCCTGATTTCTGCACTTCTAATGGCCTTCTCCGTACGTCTTCTTTGTTGCATCACCTTCAACGAAGTATCTTCTCCATACAAGGCCTTTTGACACGATGCGTTTTTTGTTTCTAACAGGTGTTTTGGACCGGTCTTGTTTTTATGCCAGGCATTTTGGACGGGGCTTGTTTGTGTCAGGTGTATGGACCAGACCACATTACCTTGGTCAGCCATGCAGTCAAATTTGTTTTCACTTTGCCATCGGAACATTTAGAGCCACCGGAAGAGTAATAATAGCTGAACTCCCAGCCACTGGAAGCGTGTATCCAACAATAGAGAAAATGGTAAAATCCTTTCCATCGGAAGTGCCATTAGATCATTCGTCAATTATTCCACTATTGAAAGTATCGATGGACGATGGTTTACATCCTAGAAGTAATCAAAGTGTCTCCTTGCATCATGCTACTCGTCATTTAGTCGCCACTCGTCATTTCGTCACCTCATGCTACTCATCACCTCATGCTACTCGTCACTCCGTCGCCTTGGTATTGTTAGCTTTTTCTTTCGAATAAATGCTGACTATACCTTACAGACTCAAGTTACTCCGTTTAGAGCAACTTGAGTTTAAGGGAATGTTAGAGTATATTACGGTAATCTTATTAGATTAAGGATATTTCCTATTTTGTTAAGATATGAATCTGTTAAGACCTCTCCATATCTCTCTACAAATCTTCCATCTCTTCTATATCTTCATGTTATTCTCAGAGAAATAAACTAGTTATTGTTTCCACAATGTAGCCTCTTGTGGCTTAACATTATGCAAACGAGTAACCAGTTTGGATAAAAAGATTTCTAATCAAATCACAAGTAATATGATTACAATTGTCCTTCATTTTGGAAGGCAAGTGATACCCTAGATTCCAGGAAAAGGGAATCCAAGACATCTCCACGATTGAAAAAGAAATTGTAATCATGTAGGTAATCATGCAGAATTGATTTCTTTTACCATAGAATTTTCTTATCTAAATTGGCCCTAACAATACATTAGATGTCAGATTTTCTTAAACCAGATTTATGTGCAGAAATAACTAGAAAGAACATAAAAGAAAATGAAACTAACCCAACCAAACCCCATGTTTATGAACTTGAAGGATGTTTGCACCTCTGTAACTTGCTACAAAACTGACTCATGAATCATTAGATTAGTATATGCATAGAAGGAAACAGACACTTCCATCTTTGGCAATGCCAAAAAGAAAAAGAAAACAAACAAACAAACAAAAAACAGAGAGAAATCACTGAGACACGATAACTACTGCCAATGACTCGTTTCAGAAGCAAGAAGGCTTTTACCAGTCCATCTTCTACAGGTACACCTTTCTTTTCATTATTCATAAATTTGTCATTTGTTGAAAGGGGAGTGAGATTGGAAGGGGTGGAAGAGGCACCATGCCAACAACATGGCCAAGAGGTATAACATAATTTGCCTTCCAAATCAAGAGAAGGTTTGGTCCATACAATAGTCTTCACAAGGCAGTAAAAATACCAAAAATTAAAAAATCTTGCCAGTGGGAATTCATAAACAGGTCATGCAACAAATTGCAAGAACATGTAATGGAATCACGTAGAGAAACTCACCTGTCCATATAGTCCCCAACCAAAAGTAAGCACAGCTCCTGCATCTGTTATATCATAAAATTTTACCTCAAAATCATATCAGGAAGAAAATATTATCCACATAACTTATACGACATCTGCATTGAGCCCTTGACTCAATTAAATGAAGAGACTTAGCAAACCAAGGAATGATTTGTCACAACATTTAATCCAAAACATAAAATAACTTGGAATGTATTTCTCTTGCATGAAGGTTTTGCAGCATTTAGCATGGCCAAAGCAAAAGAACTGCAGAACTTAATAAGACTGCAGAATGACATTTACAAACCACAAAATGTTGAAAACAGCCATGCATAACTACGTGCCCATGGTTTTGTTGTCTCTGCTCAAAATTTGCTTCTTACGCAAGAGGGTCTAAACTCCAAAGCCAGTAAAGTTTCATAGCATGCTCAT
Source organism: Magnolia officinalis (assembly GCA_021015155.1). Lineage (NCBI taxonomy): Eukaryota > Viridiplantae > Streptophyta > Magnoliopsida > Magnoliales > Magnoliaceae > Magnolia > Magnolia officinalis. The sequence goes on along the minus strand of JAJHSJ010000006.1, from coordinate 91,793,886 downwards.
AGTCAGTATGTTTAATGGTAAAAACTGATAAACCACACAAATGCCCACTTTTTCTCATTGTAACAAAAGTATGATTCCTTGAAATAGGAAACTAAAAATAAAGACCAAATTATTCCATGCAAGAAAATGAAAACAGATCATGCAACTGCATGAATAACCAATCTAGCTTGAAACATAAACAAAAACATTTTATGTTCTACAGCAGACACATTGTCGAAGAATCAAAATACTTTTTACCAATATCAAATAATGTGCAAACCATAAAATCCATCAAATGCTAACCTGTGATTACTGCACTATGTCGACCTCCACAGGCAATGGCCTTCACATAACTTCCGGGAATTTTGTAAGTTGGTCCCTCTGAACCCATTCCTCCTCTAGGATTTGCTAGAGATCTGTCTTTACCGTAAGCAGAAATCTCGATGCAAGGCACTGGATGAGGAGAGGACACCATGCGGATTCGAGAACCCAAACCTAGCTGTCCTTCCCCTCCATAGCCCCAACCCCACACCTGACCTACATCTGAAACTTTGGGAAAAATAGAATGCATCAGTGTTTTTGCCCTCTCCATAAAAGAGGCAATATATTGTGTCCTATCGAGCATTTTCTTGGATACATGGAGAGCCCACCTTTTAGTGATCCAAGTTGTTCATACGATGGCCCCTTTGTGGCATGTAGACCAAAAAATTCCCCCCATCAGATGTTTTTAGTTGTTAAAATGGCCCCCCTTCAAATGTACACAATTTGTGGTGACTGAATTTTCGACCATTTCATCAATGGTCAGGATCATCTGATAGGGGAGACAATGGGGCATAGTCAAGCCCCTTCATATGTGCACAATGGGACCGCCAGATTAACAGCTTAGGGTAATGAAACATGGGACCCACACTTGACCTCTAAGAACTTTGGAAAGAACAGAATACATCAGCTTCTTCAATCTCCCCATATAAGATGCAATATACAATGTTCTATCAAGCATTTGCTCCACGCAACAAACTGTACATGCACAGCCCAACAATTAATTATCCATATTGTTCATATGATGGGCTTCACAATCAGAGATGACACAAAAATCTCCCCCATCAGGTGATCCTAACTGTTAGACTAGGCTCCCATTATACCTAGATCTTTTGTTGTAATTGTGCATTTTCATCCATTTCATCTGCCAGAATCATCTTATGGGTGAGATATTGGGGTGTGGTCAACCTCATGATGGGACCACCAGATTAACAGATTAGCCTACTGAAATATGGGCCCACCATGCCACTAATGGGTCCACACAAAACATGTTTCTTTCAATCGAGCATTGAATGGTACATCCTTCATACAGTAGATTGCCCATAATTTTATCAACAGCATAAAAAAGCAAATGGGTACTGAAAAAGAACACATGACTATAACCATGCCTTTGGCCAGCAGTGATTGAGAAAAATCTGGATTTACCTGACAATGCTAAGGTATGCCGTCCGCCTGCAGCTACTGTTGCAATCCTCACGCCAGGACTCAATGTTACTAGACAAGGCAGTGCTGAAAGAGTTTCATCGCCAGACGTTGAACTTTCAGGAGCATGCTTAGATGACGATAGTCTTCTACGCTTTGTGCTTTCCTCACCACCTCTATTGTCGAAACTAGATGCTATTCCGCTTGTTGATCTCGAAAGCTGAGACTTGGGGCTCACTGTAACATAAATCTCCTTTATTAAATTAGTCTGCAACAAATTAAGAGCAGCTTCTAAATGTTGTCCCTGATCCGAATCACCTTGTTCACTCAATGACGTACTCTGTCTCTCAACTATATCTTTATCCAGGCTTCCTGTTGCTGGCTGATCACTGATGACCTTCCCAGAGGGCACACACTCTTTCCAACCCCATGTGTAAACTTCTCCATTGCCTGTGTTTTGAGAGACATCAAGTAAATTACTTTATGTAACTACAGGAATATTCAGATAGCAAAAGAGGCCTTTTTTTCAACACCATAGCAACAGAGGCATTCAAAAGTTGTTTTGTTTTATTTTATAATTTAGAACGCATACACCACACTCTTCATTTGAAAATTACCTGCTCTGACACATACAATGGAAATTCATTACCAGTTTGTGTTGGTTGGTGAGTTGTTGCCCCGGGGCCTCTCTTTTTCAGGGAAAGTTTATATATCACGAAGGTGGAATTATTAGGCCCTGATGCATCAGGAGAAGTGTGGTGTCCTAATTTCCCTAACCTGTACAATTCGGCCCATGGTTCAGGGTTCCAGATCCATTGCTAGGGGGAGCCCAAGATCTTCGCATTAGAAGATGGTAAATACGTGGCATTTTCTTCTTCTTCTTCTTCTTCTTCTTCTTTTACTTAACCATCTTGCTGTAGTCTACTGATTGAAGGGTTAGGATCCTCCACTATAGAAATCTTTTGGGTATCCCACGTCCACGGCAGGCCACTTCAGATCAAAGCTCTGGATGACTGAACCATGGGCCCATCTGTACTAATTACGCGCATCAGGACACTATTAAATAATTCCTCATTACCAAAAGCAATCAAAAGGAAGAAAAATAGTACTTGTAACCGCGACACAGTGGGCCCACCCTGCTGCGGCCTTCACTATGGAAGCTTCGGTTGGGAGAGGAAAGGGCTCTGGAGTTTCCTGAACAATTCAAACAGAAGGAGACAGCAGATTAATCCACAAGAAGAAAAGAAGTGCTCAATTCAATACGAGAAGCAGTGAGAGAGAACCTCACTACCTCATGTTTGCCAGAAGTCACATAGCTTTGGCCAAGATCATCCGTTGAACCCCATGTGATCAGTTTCCCTGATTCTGATAGAACATACATTGCAAAAATGAGATTTATCAGGGGATCTAATCCCAAATTAAAATTAAAAAAATAAAAGATATTGATCCAGTCGATTTGAGCACAACTCATCCACAGTACACAGACATGAGCACCAATCCAGAATCCAAATTGTTGACCCCACTGTAAATGGAGCATAGCCAAAAATCAAACTACTCAGCTGATCCCAACCATTCAATTGATGCCCACAAGTGGACAGTTAAAAAGAAAATTATTATTCAACAGTGAAATCAGAGAGGCTCCAAAAACCATTGGGCCCATGACTTGGAAGGTTTATATATTGTTATACTCTTATGCAATGTAAAAAAGTACTAGTTGCAACAACTTAGCTGTGATAAGCATGCATTATTGTGTAGTTTAGAAAAACAGAACTCTCTGTTTTCATAAGATTGCATATAAGTGTAGTTTAATCATTGTTTTTGTAGTTGTATTTGTGTATATCCCTCCTTGCTTCCTTCAATGGATTTAGAGAAGAGCCTGTTCTCTCAGCCCTTCTTTGCAAGTTTCACTTCCAAAATGCAGCAAGAGATTCTATGACTAGAAAATGCTGGAGAGTAGAGGTATTCTTGAATGCTCTGGCCGAAAGTTCATACGGTACCATTCCAGTTTCCATTTTGTGCAAGATCTGAAATTGACTCAGTTAAATGAATCAGATTTGTCTAATCTGCTGTGAGAGGCGTAGCCGGACCGCATCAAACTCCAAGAAACTCAATGGTCCCAGAATCCGAACCGTTGATACAATGTGCCCAACCATTGATGGCCCACGCATCAAAAGTTCCTAAATTGGACATTATAGAATATTTGGCCATTTCTTGGTTGAGTGTGAATCATTGCTGTATTTTCTTTCTTAACCGTCTGTTTGCTGACCACCCATTGAATAGCTATGATTCTTTCGGTCTGTCCCGTAAAACCAATGGTTAGGATCGCAGAACGATTGGCACCGATTGTACAAACTGAAAGCACAAAGAGTACTGTACAGACCTTTGTCCAGAGTGTTAGAAAACAGAGTTAAAATACAAGATCCCCAACCGTCCATTTTTCAGGTGTATGGACCATAATCCAAGATAAAACAGCAATCGGTCAATCCCATCCACCGATTTCAGGACTTCTTCCTATTGAATGATGATCACTGATTAAACTTGTTTTTCTTCAAACTCAATTTGCAACCATACAAACAACTCCAATCAGCAGCTATGATCATCCAACTTCAGTGGTTGTTGGGAATCCCATGCCCAACCAATGGATTGGCCCAGTGGATGATCGGTCCAGATCTTTACATATATGCCACGTGTATGGAGACGGAATGCTTGAAAATGTGAATAAAAAATCAAAAAATATAGGAAGAAATCACAAAAAAGTAAAAAAAAAAAAAAAAGAAAAAAGAAAAGAAGAATCAAGAAACAGCTCCAAACTGAAAAGACTAACCCCTTCAGTTCAATAAAATTACGGAAAACCCTCCAATGAAGATTTTTCTAGATATTACCCGAAATAGCCATGGCAAAACCGCATCCCCCACCGCAGACGTCCTTCCAAGGATCTCCGTTGGCGGAAGGTGGGACCTGCACAACAGACGGTAGGAGGAGCGGCGACCGCTGCGGCGTGGCCCCGGGGAGATATCCCCACATGAAAACCATTTTCTCGTTCGTTTTCTCGTCCATTATATCGTCTCCATCTCCTTCTCCTCCGTCAGTCATGGCCGGTTCTGAAAAACGGAAGGGCAAAAATGAAAATATGTGAAAAGTCGAGTCCTGTTTTCTGAGTTTTTGAGCGAGAAAGAGAGCCCTAACACTGACCTCAGTTGGGGGTGAGGGAGGGGCGTATCATTTTCAAAAGAAGGCGTGATGCCACGTAGGATGCTTACGTGGTCGGTCTTAGACACGTGGCAACAAGTGGACCGGTAGGCTGTTTGGGCGATTCCTGGCCAGGAGTTCCCGGGAAGCTTCTGGAAGGAGAGAGGACACGTTGGTTTAGTTGACGAGGAGGAGTTATAGGATACGCGAACGTGTGTTTTCATACTATACGCGGGTTTTCAGTTCTGACAAGCGGGTCCCATGGGATGGTAATCCAGACCATTGATCTGTTTTTGATGACTATATATATACTATATCTAAAATTATCACGGATAATATTGAGGTTTTATTAATTTAATATGAACAGTTTTTTCCTTTACCCGATTGCATTTATTTTAGGCCCAACTTGTAAATTTAATCATTTATATATCAAAAATATATTGTATTTTTTGTACAGATGCAATAGAACAACGGACTTGATTATCAAAAAATATGTTCCACTTATCAGAAATTGACACGCGCGTGTATTGTGTAAAACCTCGAGTCGCGTATCATACAATTGCTTATTAAGGAGTACAAGGACTATTCGCGAGTGTAAATATTTCAGTGGTATTCACGGAATATGCTTAAGATATCTGGACCATTTATCATACACAACACCGGAAACATGATCTGACTCAAAATATAGTGAGATAGATTCATTGGATGGGCTACACGTGCATAAGAAAAATAGACATTTAAAAATGATAAACAACGGTCCAAATTCATCCTAAAGAGTGAACCTCCAAAAGAGGCTGAACATATTGCATTTTTTTCAAAAAATTCCAACGATTTTCGCCACCTGATAAGCGAGCCGATCTGGAATACAAAGTGTACAATGGCCCGTGTGCCGGCGAATCTCATCTGCGAAATTTACACGCGCGAATCGACTAAGCATGTCTATGTTAGAGGCGGCGTGGCCTTTCCAAAGGAGTACACCTGTCGTATTTTGCGTCGTTTCCAATGATTGCGTGTCGCCACGTGTCATAATGTGATGGGTGGATGGATGCGTACGAGGCATGTGCAGAGGTTAAGTGGAGTTTAGAGAAAATGTACGGATGGATAACGATGTATAAAAGAAGGATGGTCCTCGAGCGAGGAAATGTACGAGTGGGTCCCAGCTTTAGTTATCCAGACTGATGATCTGATGACCCCACCTCCGATGCATCGTTTTTAGAAAATCTCTAAAAGATTAGAAGATCACAGCCATCCAATGTTTGGCATTTCATGTTGAACGTGTACCGATGCTTTATTCCGGTCTTCATGGGGCACGGTATATCATGAAGGGATCTGTGAGACTAGTAACGGTCTGGATCAACTGATTTTGAAGCTGCATGCAGATGACGGTCGCCTTCTGATTTTTCGGAGCTTATTTTAGAAAACCCACTATTTTATTCTAACCATCCATTTGATAACCACCAATTGGATGGTTAGATTTGCTTAATCTTTCTGATTTCAGAGATATTCTTCATCCACAGTGGGCCCCACAATTTGGACGATAAGTCATGTACTACTGTAGTTTGGAGACTACTTGTGCCCGTTGAAATGTAAAGTCGTCACAGTTAAACTATCAGTGTCATGGCTCAGGGTATCCGTGGCCATTAGGCAGTAAAAGTGGACCCGGAATCAGTAATCTGGACCGTCCATATTGTTGACATTTTTCCAAATATGGTGAATTGTGAATTTTTCAAAAAATAGTTTGACCTTAATTAGAATTTCATTGAAAATTTATTATGTTTCGAATTGCTAAAATAAAGAAAAACAATGATTTTTAAGATCTGATGGTTGCGTGATGTCAATGTCACTCTTTCAAATTAGAAGTCTTTTCTTAATCCATTGCAAACGAGGAATAAGAAAAAAGCTATGTTATGCTTAATGTAGAAATAGGCCCTACGCATATCGACATAAGAAGGCGGTGGCTCCGTTTGTCTGTTTACTTTTCTTGCAGGAGTCTTCTACTCTTACAAATGTTCAAGATAAAGACATCTAGGACCAGAGTTGGGTAGAATTTGACCTGATCTAGTTGATTTGACTTGATTCGAATTGAATCGAAGACCTGAATCGATGTGAATTGAGTAGGACCACTCAGATCCAATCGTACATCGGATCGAGTTCGGATTGTGGTTAATCCGATCTGAAATTCGAACGAACCCTAATCCATCTTTCTCTACCTGAAGGAGGTGCCACACTCACCCATCTCTCGTCCTTTTTCTCCCAATTTCCCTCCTTTCCTTCTTTCTCTACCGTTTCCCACATCTCCTTCTTTCTCTCTCCCCCTCTCTCCCTAAACTCAACTCGATCTAACTCGATTCGATTTTCCAAACCAAGTCAGACTCGATTTGAGTCAAGCGAGAAAGAATTCAGATCGGATCAAGTCAATCCTGCATGACTCAGTCCCGAAGCAGATCAAGTTCAGATCAAGTTATTGAAAAATTAGATCGAGTTGAGTTAGATCCAATCGGTCTGACTCTGACTCTACGCCGGACTTTCTCTACCACTCAAGGATAAAGTGGATTCGTAAAGAAGAGTACATATATATGGTAATACATATCCTCTTTAATCCAATTTGCAACCATCAAAATTGACACTTTTAAGAATGGCTGGAGAACTGTCCAATGGGATGGGCGAAATCAGACGGCTAAGATCATCCGGTAAGAGCTGGAAGAAGAGGAATACGGTGGAGCAATCTATCCAGTGCACGTGGCTGGGTGATGTATCAATCGGGACCATCCATCTAATGGCCCCTGGTATAGATATCAAATACTTTGAAAATCATGCCGATCAGACAACCTTATCAGCAGATTACTATGCTAATATCGGATGGCTTGAGTGCTCCAATCTAGGTGTATTCTAATCCATACGGTAAGGAACCTTTATAGACGGGCCCTGATCAATACATAACCGGGCCGCCTATGCTGCAGAAAGGAACGCGGTTTGGCTGGTGACCCCAACATCAGCCAGCTAGCTGTTGTTAAAGCTCTGTGGGGCCACCATCATGTACGTGTGTTATCCATGCGGTCCATCCATTTTGCCAGCTCATTTTAGGGTAGCCGTAGAATGAGTTAGTTTCAAAGATCAAGTGAACCCCTACCATAGTAAACATTGGGGATTGAACGCTTACTGCTGAAAACTCATAGGGGCCACAAAAATTTTGAATCTTGCTGATACTTTTGATTTCCCTTCATCCAGATCCGTGCGACCTTATGAACGGGTTGGATGACAAATGAATATCACCGTGGGCCCTAGGAAGGTTTCAACGGTGGACATCATTCTCTCCTCTATTTCCTGTGGTGTTGCCCACTTGAGCTTTGGATCTGTCTTAGTTTTGGGATCATCGCCTAAAATGAGATCATAAAATGGATGGACGGAAGGGATAAAACAAAAACAATGGTGGGGCCACAGAGCTTTGATATCAACTAGCTGGCTTGGGCTGAGGTCACCAGCCAAACCGCCTCGAAAGATACTCCACCGACTCATTTCTTCCGCGGACAATGCAACAGTTGTCACATTGAGCCCGTGCGCCATAGGGGCTCACCGTGATGGTGTAACATCCGCACCGTCCGTCATTTGTGCCAGCTTGCGTTAGCAGGTCAGTCCAAAAATAAGGAAGATCCAAAACTCAGGGGCCACACCACAGGAAATGTGGGCACGTGGACAACTACCACCGAAATCCTTTTGGGCCCACCAAAATTTTTAGTCAGGCTGATTTTTTCTTTCCCTTCATAGTGATTGGCCACAAAAATTACGGCAAAAAACATCCTATGTACCACACACCAGCTATATGGCTGATGTGTTGACGTTAACGAGTTTGTTGGTCCCATCATGAGCTTTGTGTTATATCCAAACCGTCCATACATTTTTCAAGGTCGTCATAAGACTTGAGACAAAAATTAAAACATATTAAAATTCAAGTGGACCACACTGATAAATTACAGTAGGGGATTGAACATCTACCATTGAAATCCCTTTTGGGGTTGCATAAGTTTTGGATCAATATTATATTTGTTTTTCATCTTCATTCAAGTCTTTTTGACGTTATAAACAGATTAGATGGAAAATAAACGTTACGTTGAGCCCTACGAATGTTTTAATAGTGAAAATGATTATCCCCGCTTCTATTTGTGGTGTGGTCTATTTGAGATTTAGATATGATTCAAATTTGTGTCTCATGATCTCTAAAAATTGATGAATGGTTTGGATATAATAAATACGTCATCTTGGGGCCACGTAACTTTGATATCTTTTGACCCGTTCGTACCACTCGGAGCTCGAGGAGCGTCAGTGCTCGTCTTCGCACGACACGTAGAGGTGGCAACTTGGGCCCGATCCGATGGATCTGACCTGAGCAGACCCGACTCGTTATCGTTCCAAACAAAACCGATGGTCTGATCGGGCCTGATCGATTATGATCGCCTAGATCCGATAGTTTTTCGGGTCGGGTTTGATTGACCCCAATCCAACCCGAAAACCCGATCCAATTGGATCCGTACAGATCCGATCTTACCCGATTCGAAGTAGTTTTTATTAATCTTTCTATTTTTTCCTATGGTATGGTCCACTTGAGCTTTGGATATGCATCAATTTTGAGTTCAACAACTAAAATAATTTGCAAAGACGAATGGACAGTGTGTATAAATCACATGTATTTAAGGTGGGCCCTAACCGAGTTTGTTGTGTCCAATAGTAAGTAAATTTGCCAATGTACCGCACACAGCTATGTAGCCAGCTGTAGCATGTAGGCGCTAGCTGTGTCGACACCTATATATGATGTGTGGTACACCAGCTAATCCACTTCCATTTACTCAACCATGGGCGTGGCACACGTGCACGACACAGACAGTCCAATCATAGGTGGGCCATCGGTAAAAATAATATTTTATGGACGAATCCAATCATCCCATCGGAGGTTTTTTCTACGTGTACAATTGCTTGCGTTGGTTTTTAGCGGCCGTTTGCTAGCCACTGAGTAAGATCCTGTGATTTTGAGGCTGGAGTGAAGCCACGAAACTGCTGGATGAACGGTTGAGAATTGCAGACACATATGGCATGTAGAGTTTGTGCTGTGAGCCATCAATTGATAACAAGCAACACATAACCATTTGTACGGTTTGGGTTGAGGCAACAGTACACATGTACGGTCTTGGCATATACGAAGTACAGCACTGTTATGGTTATTGATTTACTGATAAATGCATCCATGAAACATCTATGGTGTGCACTCAGCCCACACGTGCGAAAGAGGAACACTTGTTTGAGATCAACGCCGTTTGCCAGTCGATACCAATATCGTAGATGCTATGTAAAAATAAAAAAAAAAAATCAAGCTGTGCGATCGTGGGATGGACCACACGTATATAAAATGAATTAACGGTAAAGAAAAAGTGAAAAATGGTTCGGATTCTATCTTCGTGTGTTACAATCTGACGTTCATATTCATCGTGCATCCCTAAAGGTTTGCTAATCCAAACCGTTTATATAATGAGATGCACAAACGATGATTGCTGCCTCGAAAAGCTTCAAGATTGGTTGATTATAAACTTTCAATCAATGGCCCACGAAACAACGGTTATGAGATGGATGATATTCAAGGGCGAAGATAGAGAGTTTCTTTTTTAAGTAGACCACATCCACATTGCGGCCCATTGTATAAAAGGCTTAGAGATTTGAAACATGACCGCAGATCCAACGGCTGCTGTTCCAACAACATGTAGTAGCAAATCTCACATCTAGAGGAAAAGAGAAATGCACGATTGGCCATTCCTGTGGTCCTATGGAATGTGCGCCATCCCTTATATCTTAACCGTCTATATTCAAACTAGCGGTAGATTTTTTGGTCATAGCATATACATGATGAGAGCGGATTAGGTGTTACACGGCAAACACGTTAGTGGGTGTTTCCCTGAACGTGGGGCTCACATTGATCTATTTTATGTATATCAGTTTCTCCAGATCATTTTAGGGATGTTCCCCAAAAATAAAGTAGATCCAAATGTCAAGTGGACCACGCAATAGGGATTGAATGCCCACAATTAAGAACTTCTTAGGGCCACAAACGTTTTGGATCAAGCTGATACCTGTGTTTTCACTTCATCCAGGTCTTTGTGGCCTTATCAACTGGTTGGATGGCAAATCAACATGACGGCGGGCCCTAGGAAGTTTCTAATGGTAGGCATTCAATGACCAATGTTTACTGTGGTGTGGTCAACTTGAGATTTGGGTCTGCTTCATTTTTTGGGACCATCCCTAAAATTAGCTGGAAAAAACTAATGGACGGCATGGATATACGGATATATATATATATCAAGGGTCTGGATCAATAAAACAATGGGGCTCCCTTGCACGAGCTAGACTCCCGTGTTCATGTTTAAATGAATCGTTGACTCAGATCATCAACTCGTTCGGTCTCCAGTCGAGTGTTGGCTCACCCGAGTTCAGGGGTGAATCGGTCCAAACCCGCTGGGCTGCGTGACACGTGAGATGAAACTGGATCGGCACCATCGGGTATTGCAGAGTCCGAGTCGACTCAGTGAGTCGGGTAGGACTCGTCCGAGTCTTAAAACCACGACCACCATAGTTCCGTACATCACACACGTGGCATGGTTGTACACCAATTCACACCGTCCGGTTATCCATAGCCCAAATCCCGTTGGAACTTGGATAATTTTCTACTAACCATCCATTTGAGAGCCACGAACCAGATGGCTAGGATTGCTCAATCAGTTTTGATTTCTTAGCTATGCTCCATCCACA
>JAJHSJ010000006.1:91659651-91782368 GCA_021015155.1 Magnolia officinalis | reverse complement strand
CATTGCTTGTTGAATTTGGAGGGTCTAGGATTTTACATTTAATCATCCATGCTATATATTTAATCATCCATACTATAACTATCAATCCCACGGTTAGGTTCATCAATTCAGATTCATTATTTGGTTTTGAGCCTCCTGTAAATGAGTCCTACAACTTGGATGGTTTCAATTCAGGCACACTATTCCATCATAATTTCTTATTCTTACTATTCCATCATAATTTCTCATTCTTAGTCCAGGAAGGATCCTATAGTGTTTTGATACACTGTTAGAGGGTGGAGGATGATACACAGGCACTTGGGAATAATTTAGAAATTGCATAAGTGGGATATAAGTAGTTCAAATTAAATTGTCCAAATTAGGTCACAGTTTACATTCATCATGAAATAAAACTTGTGTTTATTTGATTATCTTAAAATTGGATTGGTGCTCATTTATTGGACAGTTAAAAATAAGACATATCAATGGTTCTTTTTCAATAGGCTCAGCCCGACAGCCTGGCCCAAAACAATTCAAAATCTGGGATGAGACCAACCTGAGGCCTGGCCCGTTGACAGCCCTCTACTTCAGCAGGGTAGTTTGGGTGGATCCCTGAATCCTGAACTGTGGGGCCCATTATGATGTATGTGTCTTAAATCCACACTGTCCATCCATTTTTAAAGCTCGTTTTAGAGGACGATCACAAAAAGGAGGCATGGCCCGTTGACAGCCCTCTACTTCAGCCGGACGGTTTGGGTGGATCCCTTAATCCTAAACTGTGGGGCCCACTATGATGTATGTGTCTTAAATCTACATTGTCCATCCATTTTTAAAGCTCGTTTTAGAGCATGATCACAAAAAGGAAGTAGATCCGAATCTTATGTGTACCATTCTAGAGGAAACAGTAGTGATTGAATCCCCATCATTGAAAATTTCATGGGGGCTACTGGAATGTTTATTTTCCATCTAATCTGTTGATTAGGTCACAAAGTCCTGGATGAAGAGACAACACAAATGCCAGCTTGATCCAAAACTTTTGTGGCCCACGAAAATTTTTTATTGGTCAATTACCACTGTTTCCTTATATTATGGTCCACTTGAGTTTGAATCCGTTCCATTTTTTAGATCATGTCCTAAATTGAGTTTTCAAAATAGATGAACAACATAGATATAAGGAACATAAAACATGGTGAATCCCTACCCACCTTGGTAGATTCGGGGATCCACCAAAGCCTCGAGCTACTTAAGCCAATTCCCTCGTGCTAAGGTACCATGAATGGTTAACCATGGGCCCACCTTGATGTATGTAATATATATACACCTTGTCCTTGCATTTGCCAACTCTAGAACATGGGACAAAAAATGAAGTAGATTCAAATCTTGGGTGGACAATACCACATGAAATAGTGACAATTGACCATTAAAGATTTCCATGCAATGTGAAGTTTTGCATCAAGCTAATATTTATGTTTCTCCTTCATTCAGATATATGGGATCATATCACTAGTTGGATGACAAATAAACATTAATGCAAGCCTGCAGTTGTTAGTGACCGGCGTTCAATCACATTATTTCATGTAGTGTCATACACATGAGATTTCTATCCCCCTCATTTTAGGGCTCAAGCCTAAAATGAACTGGAAAAACATATGAACATAGTAGATATACAATACATACATCAAGGTGGGCCCCATGGTCACAAATTAAGTGCTTGATTGAACTCGGTGTTACCTCGACTTGAATGAATCTACTTCGTACCTTTCGAGCAGATGAAGGAGATATTTTGATGACATGGACATGAAGGAAAGTGATACCTTTGGCTGGAACGCATTTAGAGTCCCGATGAGGTTTATGTAGAAAATTGAGTGCTATAGAACCATAGGTGGGCTACTTAATTGAGTGATGGAGCTAGTCCCATGCATTTCTATCTTTCTCTTTCTTTGGGAGGCCATCTTTCTCTTTCTTTGGGAGGCCTGGCCGTTGACAGCCCTCTACTTCAGCCAGGTGGTTTGGCTAGATACCTGAATCCTGAACTGTGGGGCCCACTATGATTTATGTGTCTTAAATCCACACTGTCCATCCATTTTTAAAGCTAGTCTTAGAGCACGATCACAAAAAGGAGGCCTGGCCAGTTGACAGCCCTCTACTTCAGCCGGGCAGTTTGGGTGGATCCGTGAATCCTAAACTGTGGGGCCCACTATGATGTATGTGTGTCTTAAATCCACATTGTCCATCCATTTTTAAAGCTCGCTTTAGCAAGATCACAAAAAGGAAGTAGATCTGAATCTTATGTGTACCATTCTAGAGGAAACAGTAGTGATTGAATCCCCAACATTGAAAATTTCATGGAGGCCATTGGAATGTTTATTTTCCATCCAACATGTTGATAAGGTCACAAAGACCTGGATGAAGAGAACACAAATACCAGCTTGATCCAAAACTTTTGTGGCCCATGAAAATTTTTTAATGGTCGATTACCATTGCTTCTTATATTATGGTCCACTTGAGATTTAGATATATTCTATAGATCATGTCCTAAATTGAGTTTTCAAAACAGATGAACCACATGCATATAAAGAACATAAATCATACTGAATCCCTACCCACCTTGGATTTGGGGATCCACAAAAGCCGTGCGTGTTGAGGTACTCAGAAGGGTTGACCATGGGTCCACCTTGATGTATGTATTATATATCCACATTGTCCCTGCATTTTCCAACTCTAGAACACAGGACAAAAAATGAAGTAGATTCAAATCTTGAGTGGACCATACCACATGAAATAATGACAATTGGCCATTAAAGACTTTTTGCGGGTCGCAAAGTTTTGGATCAAGCTGATATTTATATTTCTCATTCATTCAAAAAGGGTGACCATATTACTAGTTGGATGAACATTACAGCGAGCCTTGAGAAGTTATTAGTGATGGGCATTCAACCCCATTATTTCATGTAGTATCATACACATGAGATTTGTTTCCCCTTTATTTTAGGGCTTATGCCTAAAATGAGCTGTAAAAACAGATGGACATAGTAGATATACAATTCATGCATCAAAGGTGGGCCCTATGGTCACAACTTAAGTGCCTGATTGAACTCGGTGTTTCCTCGACTTGAACGAATCTACTCCATACCTTTCGAGCGGATGCAGGAGATTTTGATGACATGGACATGAAGGAAAGCGATATCTTTGGCTGGAATGCATTTCAGAGCCGTGACGAGATTTATGTAGAAAATTGAGTGATATGGACCCATAGGTGGGCCACTTAATTGAGTGATGGAGCTAGTCCCATGCATTTCTATCTTTCTTTTTCTTTAGGAGTCATCTCAATGTACCACGTACATATTGCATAAGCTAATGTGTCGTGTGTATGAGACATCCTAGCCACTGAAAAGGTAGGCCCCACCTAGAAGATTTTGGGTGGAATTGTTGAGATTAATCCATTATTCACACCAAATGTGGAAATTGATTTAATACATTGTCTGCACATTTGTTTCTACAGTATAAATGGATCAGCCAGAATTTTGCAGGAACTTCTGCGTTGGGAAGCCAAGTGGGGCCCACCATAATGTTCGTGAGAAATCCACCCTGTTTATCTGTTTCAAGAGCTCATTTAGTACATGCAATAAAAATGAGCCTGATCCAAGACTCAACTGGGCCATACCAGTGGGAAAACTAGGGAAAGATATTCTTACCGTTGAAACCTTTTTGAGCTCCCCGTGATGTTTATATGCCATCCAAACTGTTTATAAGTTAATACCTACTGGGATGGATTATAAATAATAATAAAAATCTTAGCCTGATACAAGACTTTTGTAGCCATGTGGATGTTTTAATGGTGGTCGTTAAATTCCAACTATTTTCTCTCGTGTGGCCCACATGAGTCTTGGATCCAGTTATTTATTTATTTATTTATTTATCAAACATCATAAAATGAGCTTGCAAAATGGATGGACGTGGTAGATTTCACACAAACATTACATTGGGCCCCACCTAGCTTCCCACCACAAGAAGCTCTTTTATATGAATTCCCCTCCTTTGGATGGCGCTGATGACATGTTGGCTGTATGCTTCCCGTAGACGGTATATAGATGCGCACGTTCCTGGTTTTATAATTTATTGGTGGGCCCTAACCCAAACCTATACACGCTTCCTTGCCAGTGGCCAGGAATGGTGGACCCCACCAAGCATGTGGAGAATATGTATAACAACTGAACCGGGCGTTTTGCACCATATACATGACCTTTTGGTTCGAAGAAACTAACACTGTAGACTCTTCTGTTGTATGCTTTTTTTTTTTTTTGCCGCCCGAAAACTTTTGTTATGGAAGTAGACTTTTAGGTCCATAGGGCTGTGCATCGAGCCGAGTCAAGTTGAGGTGGGCCAAGCTTGGCTTGGCTTGTCAGTGCTCTTCTCGAGTTCGAGCTCAAGCTCGAGCTCGAGCTTACTATTGAAGCTTGGCTTGTTTGCTAAAACTTTCAAGTTGAGCTCGAGACGAGCTAATGGATCGAGTCAAGGCGAGCTTACCTCGAGTCAAGTCAAGCTTGCTCCCAACTTGACCCAACCCGCAACCTGCACTTAACTTAACTCCAGCAACTCGACCCAACCGACCCAACCCCCAAATCAAATATTTAATTAATAATACACACAAATATAATATTAGATAAAATCATAGATGGTACTTTGTTATTAATATTGAGAGGGAGAGAGAGAGAGAGGAGAGCTCGAGTGAGTGTAGGTCGTACGGCTAAGATAAGTCGGTAGACGTTGAGTCAAGCTCAGGCGAGTGAGAGAGAGAGAGAGAGAGAGAGAGAGAGAGAGGAGCGAGAGCGTGGTGGGTTAGGTAAGGAAAAGAAATTGTATAAGAGAGACGGACGGGTACGACAGGGTTTATGTTTTATTTTATTTTTTTTAATTTTTAAATATAATATAATTTTCATTAATATATAATAATAATAATAATAATAATAATAATAATAATATATTCGAGTCGAGCCGAGCTCGAGCTCGAGCTTCGAGCCAAGTCGAGTTCGAGTCGAGTCGAGTCAAACCCCACTATGTTTGAACTTGACTTGTTTTTAAAACGAGCTGGGTCATATAAATCTTGGCTTATCTTGGTTCATCGTTCGAGTCGAGTCAAGTCGAGCTAAATCGAGTCAAGCTGAGCGAGCTTTTCAAGGTAGCTTGGCTCATGTACAGCCCTATTTTAGGATGTGGAAAGAGAATTTTGAACAAAAATATCCATAATTTTTAAGGTAAAGTATTTATAAAAAGTCTCCATATTTTTTAATTTATTAGTTCATCCGTGTAAGTAGAGGTCTATAGTAAAAAAATTACCCTTTTGGTTTACTTGCTGAGGTCCATGTTCTGTCAATTCTAACCGTTGGTTGGAAGCCCCAGCTATTAATTTGGACTTTCTCCTGTTGGATGTGGACGGCCTCTATGATTCTATTCACCAGTATCTATTTCTGAGCCATAATCAAATGGTTACGATTGTTTGTCCCATTAAGGAGATTTTTGGGAATGGTCGGTTGACATTGGGACACGGCAGATCAGTGTTCTAGCCCAGATATCTACCAATCATTCATTTAAAACATTGGTCCAATGTTATTTTCGTTTAATGAATCATCGGAAGTGTGTCCCACTACTTGAACGGTTTGAGTTAGTCTATGGTATATGAAAGCTTTCTGAGTGCCTGTGTATGAAACACCACACTTTTTAAGAGCATAAAGTCTTTTATTCTTCCATTTTACTATATGTAGGGGTTGGAGCTGGGCCAAAGGTTTATCAAAGCCCGAATAGTATTTCCCAAACGTAACATGGGCCTATGATGAGCCGAAATAGCCTAACTCGCGTCCCACATGAAATGTTAATGCTAGCTGAGCCCGAGCCCAAATAGATAAAGAGCCCAAACAGAGTTTAGAGTAGCCTTATTTTTCTGGGGCATCCTATCTCAATGGTGTAGCACATGGTTTGGCATAAATATAAGTCAATTATGATAAAAAAACACAATAAATATGAGAACTAATAGATTGAAATATAAAACATTATCTATTAAAAGCAAAAATTTTATTGGCCTCTCTGTGATGTATGTGTTATATCTACACCGTTCATTTATTCTGTGAGATTATTTTAATATATTAACCCAAAAAAAAAGAGGCAGATCCAAAGCCTAATTAAACCACATCATATAAAATAGTGGGCTTAATGGTGAGCATCATACTCCCATTGCTTCCTTTGATGTGGTTCACTTGAACATTGGATTTACCTCATTTTTAGGCTCATCTGATTTACTAAAATAAATATAGATAAAGCACAGACATTATGGTATAGCTTATAGAGTTTGGCTATTTAAATATGGTCAGGATGTCAAGCAAGCTAGCAATCCCTTACCAGCCAAATATTAATTACTTGAGAAATTTCCAAAATGAATTATCATTACTTATTTACATTTAGCTATGTCAAACCAAACCAGTCTTAACCCTTTTTTTGATAACTTACAAGAAACTATTTCCTTTCCAATGAGTTAACTGGGATTGTCGTAGTATGAAATTGCATTTGGTCTAATGTAAACTCTATCCAATGTTTTGATTGAATTAATTCAGATATTATAACAACCGTCTCAATAATATATACCACAAGAATTTTGGTAAATTTTAAAATCCGTTACATTTGTAAGCCCAATAAATTTTAAAATCCATTACATTTGTAAGCCCTACATTAATGTATATGTTTTATCTCTACCATTAATCTATATGCACTCTTTACATGTGACATTTGAGTTATATTTATATATGACATTTGGGTTATGCATGTATATTGGCGAGAGACATCCGTAACAAAATCTAGTCCATTGATGGTAATTTCATGGTCCAGTAAATATAAGTTTCACTTAATATAACTTTTTTAGAAGAATAAATTGATCCCAAATATAAAATTGGACAGTCAAATAACCATTCCATTTTCAGATACGCAATCATTGGGCAACAATTGTGTTGATCTTATGATGTAATTCCATACCATTTAATCATGTAAACCAAACATGCATTAAACATTGTAACCCAAAGAAATGCTCAACGAAAAGAATAAACTGTTAGATTAAAATTCCAACGGTTTAGATTCCACACTTACTAGTTGACCCATGGATTTCCGGCCATTAAAGAATCAAGGGTGGATTGAGCTCGAGGAAGATCCGAACCCGACAAGGTGTTTGTTTCTAGACTCAGACCTGACTGTTTAAAATCAAATAATATGCCCGGTCAATACAAGTCAAAATCCGTTGACCTATTTAGTTGGATATCAAGAAACCGTTGGGACTTCAGACCCGGTCCAGTGAGTAGAATGGCTGGTGTGGTCAACCCGATAAGAGAAAATCCCCATGGTTCATTGATTTGGCCCTCCATGATGGCCCCACTTGGCTGAATGTAGACCGTTGATCATCTCTTCCTGACAATCCATTTTCCTCATACAAGTAGTGCGGCCCACCTGATAAATGGAATCACCTTCCTAAGGTACGCTAGTTCCACGGCCCCACAGAGTCCCCGCCAAGATCGGGTCCGTCCTGGCAGGAGCAGGACGCAATCCGCGTCCGAACATTCCACAATCCTAAAACCCAAGCTGGTCCGATCGTCACGTGAGCGACACGTGTACTTGAATGTACCCGTCCATTCTCATCGTACGATGTGGTCCACCTACAACTCGATTAGCTAGAATTTCATGGCAGGAAATTTTAACATTCCATGAAATGAAATGATTGGCAATGATCTAAGACACGTGCGCTACGTTGGCATGCATATGCGATTCACTCTTCAATCTAATGCGCGACATGCCCCAGCATTGCTGTATTTATTCTCGTGGGAATCTCCACGTCGCCCCAACCTGGTCCGCATCTCGCACGCGTGTGCCACTCTTACACGTGTGGCGCGAATCTCCTTACAGGCTTACAGCGCTGCTCTTCCCCTTCTCTTCTCCTGCCAGCTGTATCTCTTGATCTTCCATGCATCCATCCCTTTCGTATTATATAGTACGTAGGGAGCACATTTCCAAACTATACTCGGCTTTTTTAAATTCCAACAACTGGGACATACTTTTGGCAATCCATACAATTGATCTTTCAATTTACACTTCAGATAGAGAAGTACACGAAAAATAATTCCACAATAAACGGTCTCAAATACCTTGGACCGTTTATAATTTTCCTTCTCAACCGTCTATCAATAAGATATAAATCGAACGGTTGAGAGTCGTCTGCAAGAAACTTTTGATACATAGCCAATCCACGGTGGTAAAAGGCAGACCAATGTTCTGGATTATCCAGCCATTTCTTCGAAGAGTGAGAAATGAAAATACTTGTATACCGCAAAAGATGCAAGCACACGTATCATATGCAGAATCAGCTCCATTACACTCAACGGACAGTTCTCTTCCAAATAAAAGCAATCCTCCTTCCTGAAAAACAGAGAGCAGCAACCCTCCTTCCTGAAAAACAGAGAGAGAGAGAGAGAGAGAGAGAGAGAGAGAGAGAGATGAAATTCTTCAGCAGCTCTGAAATCCTGAGTGCTCCTTTATTCTTGAGAATCTCAGGCTTCGCTCTCATTTCCTTCGCTTTCTTCTACCTTGGCAAGCACTGGTCGGAATCCGACGGCTACCAGCCCTTCGTCTTCTTCAACAACCGCCAATCCTTACCGTCCATCTCCTTCTCCCCCAACTTCAACATAACCCGCTCTGACATCTCCTCCATCATTCCCAACCAGACTGAAACCATCTTCCTCCCTAACACAGCCTTACCTCCCGAAAAGCCACCACCGTCCGATCCGCCCCCAGTGGCTCCTCCTCCACCGCCGGATCGGTACGGAATCGTAGATGAGAATGGGACAATGCGGGACGACTTTGATATCGGGGAATTCGATCTGGAAATGATTGAGAACTTGGGGGACGTGAATCGGACGGCAGAGATGAATGAAGAGAGTGGGAATTCTAGAATTAGGGTTAGGGTTAGAAAATTCCAGCTCTGTCCAGATAGTATGAGAGAGTATATACCTTGTTTGGATAATGTGGAAGAGATTCGGAAGCTGAGATCGAAGGAAAAAGGGGAGAAGTTCGAGAGGCATTGCCCTGAGGAGGGGAAGGGTTTGGATTGTTTGGTCCCAGCACCGAAGGGTTACAAGACTCCTGTCCCCTGGCCCAAGTGCCGGGACCAGGTATTCGTTAATTCAGTAGAATTATTTCTGAATTGCTTGTTGGATTTTCCATGATTTCGTTGAGGAATGATATAGGAATCATGGTGGTCACTTGCCTCTTGCCTGTGATGGCAGGGCACATTTGCAAAATCATGGCCATTCATCATATGGTACCACTGAACATACCAGGCCCAAAAATAGTCTTTTCCATTCATCAGGGGGCCACATGTATGCAAAAATAGTTGGTTTGGAAAAAAATCGATCACCAAGATTCCACATTCAATGTAGTTTATGTGGCCTACATGGTCAGTGGACTGAACTTACATTTGGCAGTGCAAGATCATGGTGTCCTCACCTGACAAATAGCTCAGATCTTGCACACATTTGTCATGTTGCAGTGTATCCCACTGAACCGTCCCTGCGTGTCAGGAGATTTATGGTTAGGATTCCTTAAGATTATCAACCAAATCTCTTCCAAGTTTTGATTTGTAATTGTACCTTCTTTGCATTTGAACAAGTAGTTGGAGACTTCAAACATTTCCATTTCTATACAGTTTAGCGTAGTACAGCTACATTGGAAATGGATGTAATCTTATACATTGACTTAAACTTCACGTGGAATGTTTGGATAACTTGGATTTGAAACAAATATACTATTTGCAGATTTCTAGTAGGTTAGCTATTTTTGTTACCTTCTTGACAAAAAGCTACAGAAAATCTTATATTTACAGTCTGTTTTCTATTCAGTTTGATCTGGTGAGTTTGTGATTTGGGAATCTGATTCTGTTTATGAACATTGATTCGGTCTTCGAACTGTCTCTTCTAACTCAATAAAAGTGTCTGGCTTTGTAACATTGAGGATTTATTTTTTTGGAAAGGTTAACATTCTCTAGCTGTGGTCTGCCTCTGAGTTGTCTCCCCATACAGATCTGGGAAGGAAAATATGAAGGGGTTGTCCCAATCCATTCATCTTCACAGAACCGCATGCTGTCTACTTTATTGACTTAAAAGTTAAAACCAAAAACCTTCTTTAAGGCATGGGCTCCAAGGCTTGTTACTGTTCCCCCATGCTACAAAATCCCCTCCACACCTCTGAACTTGCTGATGTGGGCCTGTATTTGGGCTCTCAACCTCTGTTTTCTGTCCCATATTTTTCCACGACTATTTTCTCCATAGCACTTTTTTGTTGTTGTTGTTGTTGTTGTTGTGCATGCAAATGTCCACCGCCATTTACATAGTAAGCACCAATTTCTTTCCTGAATGCAACCATTGCCTAAACCCCCTTCTCTTTCAGGTGTTTGAACTTCTAGTTTATGAGATGAAAGTCACTTGGACCACCCAATAAGAATTTCTGTTGGATTTTTTCTAGAGCTTTTGCCACCCCCACCGGGATTTTGAATAGGGATAGATGGTATGATGGAAGATTGGCTAAAGCAGCTTTGATCAGCGTTATGCAGCGTCCCAAGATAGATATCCTTTTTTCCACACTGCAAGAGGTTTTGGGAATATTTCCACAATTGGCTCCCATGTGGATCTGGCTGTAATTCTCCCCTTTAAATGGCAACCACAAGTGATGGGGAGGAGAATTATAGTCGTGCACTGTGTAGGGTCTGTGTACATGGGCCGATGGTTCCATGTTCTAAACTGTCGATGCAGTGGGAATAATCTTGGATGTGGATGCCCTGAAGTTCTCCCAGATTAGAAGATCCTATCCATGGATCTTTGGACTATTTTGTGCTTAATGTGCACTCTAGTTCTGTTATCTCCTTAATCATCTATTTATAGGCTGGGGATCAAAGGGTTAGGATCTTCTAATCTGGAAAATTTTATGTGTCCCCCAGCCAACATGAGGCCCATTAGATCAAGGGTATGGATTGCTGATCCATAGGCCCCACATGGATGGATTCCAGTGTTAGAAACTTTTTTTTTTTATTTTTTGCTGATGTTAAGGACCCTATAATCCCCCTCATAGAATATTCCTTGGCTTGACTATTTTAATATTGAAATTCATTGTTTAGTGCCTGCCATCAAGCAACTGTAGCAAGTTATTTTTGCTGTTTCTTCTACTGTTTTGTTGATGTCATGAACCTGTTATTTCGCCATGTCGTATAACCTATTTCAAACAAGAACTAATTGATGGAATTTGGAATTTCATCACAGGTATGGTACAGTAACGTACCGCATCCACGTTTGGTTGAAGATAAAGGGGGTCAGAATTGGATTTCAATAGACAAGGATAAATTCAAATTTCCAGGAGGTGGAACCCAGTTTATTCATGGGGCAGATCAGTACTTGGATCAGATTTCCCAGGTTCAGCATTTATCAAAATTTGCTAGTAAACAAGGAAAGACACAGACACATGCACTATACTTAGTTCTTTGTCTACCTTGAGATCCAATTTCTCATATTCTGAGCCAAATATGCAGATGGTACCAGAAATTGCATTTGGTCATCACACAAGGGTTGTCTTGGATGTTGGATGTGGGGTAGCGAGTTTTGGCGCTTTTCTGCTCTCTCGAGATGTGATACCTTTGTCTGTGGCCCCAAAAGATGTTCATGAGAACCAGATTCAATTTGCTCTTGAGCGTGGTGTGCCCGCCATGGTGTCCGCTTTTGCAACACGTCGTTTGTTGTATCCAAGCCAAGCTTTTGACTTGATACATTGTTCACGGTGTCGTATTAATTGGACCCGTGATGGTATGTTCTTTACTGTTCCATTTTTCATGTTTAGAGACATCTTGTCATTTGATGATGTCTTGCAAAAGTTCTCCAATCAGTTTTACATTGCATATTTTGGATCTAGTGCAACCTAATATATCCAACCACCATCCCATGTTGTTAACTGCGATAAAATGAATATGATTTCCTAGTGGTTTCTTAGTACATGATGTCTTGTATGCCATCATTTTTCACAAATTTTGTGAGATGTGGAGTGAAGAATTGTTTTTTAAACACTTATTCATGCATCTCTGTGGATAATTTTCTTAGTCTAAAAATCATCGAGGTTGGAATCCCTCATTAGGTCTATATATCCTGCTTGTCAGATGAAGCACACTTGGGTGATGTTAAAATTTGAAGCCACATTTTAGTTTTAACACTTGTCCAAAGGTTGTAACATTGTCTGCTATCATCTTGAGTTTTTTTTTTTTTTCTCTCCAAGTTTAGGAAGCTCGGTAATGGTGAAGGACATCGAACACTCTATCCAAAACATGCATGTAGCTCTAATTCTTACAGAGTTTTTTTTTTTTTTTTGTGTGTGTGTGTGTGTGTGTGTGTGGTGTGTGATGAGAAGGTCTCAAGTCCAATTGGTTGGAACTATAAGTTAGAGTCCACCCAGTGGATAGCTTCCAACCTTTCATGTGTATGGAACATCCAACCTGTCCAATAGGCTGGCCCTATCATGAGGATCAGCTTGCAAAAATCAGCCATATCCACTCATCGAGTGGACCACAGTTGTATTTTGCTACTTATCAATTGCTCAATTTTTTTTTCTATGGTATGGTCCACTTGATATCTAGATAGGGATGATTTTTGCACTAGGTGATCCTTGTGGTGGGGCCAACCTATTGGGAGGGTTGGATGTCACATGCACTAATAGGTTGGAAGTTATACCTTGTGGTCCAACTAGTTGGACTTGAGCTCTCTCTCTCTCTCTCTCTCTTCTCACACACACACTTTCCCCTTTTCAGACACAACTAGTTTGTATGTCCAACAAGTTGCCATGTGGGGGCCACCATGGTGTTTTGTATGACATCTCAACCATCCAACAAGGGTGTCCCACCATGAAAGTGGGGCACCCCAAAAGTCAGGTGGATGCAACTATCAGGTGGGGCCCACCATAGAAAATGGGGCACATCTAATGGTTGGATCAACCTGATTTTTGGGCCATACCATTTTCATGGTGGGACAATCTTGTTGGATGGTCGAGATGTCATCCAATACCGTGGTGGGCCCCACACGTGAACTAGTTGTTTGTGAGCAACTAGTTGGACAGCTGAGACACACACAGAGCATCCTGGATGACTGTAATTTATCTCACTCATCTATGTTGCACTAATCTTGCTTTTCCTTTTCTTTTTCTTTTTATTTCCTTGCTTGTGGTGAAGATGGAATTTTGCTTCTTGAGGTCAACAGGATGCTTAGAGCAGGAGGATACTTTGCTTGGGCAGCTCAGCCAGTTTATAAACATGAAGAGAGCCAACAAGAAGCATGGAAAGGTAATTCATGTCAAGTGTTTGTCAATGACTCGTAATAAGGCCTTTGAGTATCTTCTAGTATTTATTCATGCCTACAAAAGGTTTCAAGCATGGCAGTGTGATGTTGAGGAGGTCTAGGGTAATCTCAAGTTAATCACCATTTACTGTAGTTGTTTTGAAATTGCATATTGTCCATGGCAGAAGCTGCATATCCAACATTTTTATTTTTATTATTATTATTATTATTATTATTATTATTATTATTATTATTTAAATTCTCCTGTAGTCATAAGCTTTATTAAGAACTGCAATCCATCACCATTCATTGCTTTGTTTTCTGTCCTTTTCCATGTGTGAGACTGAATTAAGGGATTTAATTGAGCAGCATTCATTAAATGTAATGTGGTTTCCAACTAAGCAGTATTTGTTGAGACATTTTTACTGTTATGATCTTCTTCAGGTTGTGATGACTTTAATGTGAATTGTGTTTGATTTCTTTTGATGTATTTGAACTTCGAAGTTTCTAGAATATCATTGAAGTCGCATGAGAATTAGGTCATTGTCTGTTTGTATATTACTTGGACAGCCTGCTTGCAACATTCATCAGTAAATATATCTTGTTGGCCATCACCTGAATCTATAAAATTTCAACATTCTCACTATGCTTTCATCATTAGGGAGTTTCTGTATTACAGAGCCCAATCAGTTGTGAAAAACCAAAACTTTAGTTCCTCATTACTAAGGCTGTCAAAGGACCGGTGTTGGGCTGGGCCAGGGTCTGTCTAAGCGTTGCCGTAGGAATAAAACATAGGTCCAAGCCCATCTGTTCCTAACTGGAGAGAGAGCCCGTAGAAGACAATTTGAAAACATTAAATGTTCTGATTCAGTTTTTGGTGGTTGGTGCTAAATCAAACAACTTTCAGCTTGGCAAGGTATCTAGTATGGCCTATGACGTTTAGGTTGGAGAACCACTGATTAATTTACTGATGCTTCCACCATTCTGCCTTTGTCCATGTCGAATATTTTCCCTCTTCAATTGATTTTTCTTGCCCACAAGTTTCAAATGATACATTTTGTTTTTGTTGTTATTCTTGTATTTCTGATTCCACTTGTATGCATATAGAGATGGAGGACCTTACTGCTCGTATTTGCTGGGAGCTTGTGAAAAAGGAGGGATATCTTGCTATATGGCAGAAACCTTTAAACAATAGCTGCTATGTCAATCGTGACACTGGAGTTCAACCACCGTTATGTGAAACAGACGATGACCCAGACAATGTTTGGTATCTCCAATACTCCACCTCTCTCAGTTCTGACTACTGCTTAAGATTAACAGGAACTTCTCTAAGCCCTGTTTGGGCAACTGGATTAGAAGGATTAGGTGGGATTGTATTAAAAAAACATCATTATTACCCATGGCAGGGATTGTCCCCTGATTCCATGGGATTAGATTAATGCTCTGCTTTGTTGGTAATACGGTGGTACATTGAATGGTATACCACCATCATTTGAAATTACCAGAATAACACACATGTATTATAGCTAAACCGTTCATTTGTTTTGTAACCTCATTTTATGGTATGGGCCGAAAATGAGGTAGATCCAAAACTTATGTGGCCCCAAAGAAGTTTTCAACGGTAAGTATTCAATCCCCGTTGCTTTCAGTGGTGGGTCCACTTGAGCTTTAGAATTACCTGATTTTTGGCCCATGCTCTAAAATAATCTCAAAAATGGGTGGACGTGTGGATATAGCCCACACATCAGGGTGGGACCTACACAACTTGCTAGCATTGAGTGAAATTGGCACGGGGCCCAATGCAATTCCATCCGATCTAATTCCAAGCTTTTCCAAACATGGAGTGGAATTGGCATGGAACCAGATGAATCCAATCCCACCTAATCCCTTCTAATCCCGTTGCCCAAACAGGGCCTAAACGTTCTCCATCTATATTAGGGCACCTTCTTGAATTCAAAAAGGCTTTGCTGTGTCTAGGTCTCAATTCTGAGCTTATAAAAGAGGGTATTTGGAAAGTATTTAAACCATGTGTAGTTGATGTTTGATGGGTTTTGTTTTCTAAATAACTGTCCAGAGACATGAAGACAGTTCCACTCATGGACACAGAAGAGGAAGTTGAGATGATCTCCTCCTAAAATACACCAAAGCATCTAATGCATGATACATCATAATGTCGGCCTGTATTGTTAATAAATGTTTGTTTACTTTCCCTTTTCAAGTAGGAAAATGGTTGTGTACTCTCTGCACACTGATAGTAGTAGATGTAAACCAATTTCCCAGCATCCTAGGGTGGTTTGTTGGAAGCCAAGATACATTTCGAAATGCGATTTGAATACTCCCACTTCTCATCCGTTTTGAAATGCGCATTGGATTCCCACCCACCACATGGTGGGAGATTGGTCAACATTCTCTTGCTGGATACTGTGCACGCTGAAGTCAACTGAGCCCTCATGCGTAAATCAAATCTTCAATGAAGCTAGTGTTGCACCCTCAGGATGTTTTCTTGGCAGTGCTGCGGCATGTAGTTTGTGTGTGCATGTGTGAGCAGGTCTCAAAGTCCAACTGGTTTGGACCATTAGTTACCTTCCACCCAGTAGCTAACATCCAACCTTTCATGTGTGTCTGACAGCCAAATCATCCGATAGGTTGTCCACATCATGAGGATCACCTTGTGCAATAATCAGCCACAACCGCTCATCAAGTGGACCAGACTTGTATTTTATTATTTATCAATGGCTAGGAATTGTTTTCTATGCTGTAGCCTGCCTGATGACTGGATGGGGCTGATTTTTGCACAAGGTGATCCTTGTGGTGGGGCCAACCTCTTGGAAGAGTTGGATGTAGCACGCATGTGATACATTGAAAGTTATTCGCTGGGTGGACTTGAGGACCTCACACGTGCACACATGGTTGGTACTGCAGACATTAGTTGTCACCAACTCATATTTTATCGTCATGCAGTGATCTAGGTGTTACTTCAGGTAGTTGGTAAGTTATTTTGAATTACTGAAGGAATGTACTTGGCCACTAAAGGGGGTGTTGCTTCACAATAAAACAGATGCAACTGCCAAAGTGCCACCTGTTGAGTTCAACATCAGATCATGAATCCTCTATTTAATTGTCCCTGTATCATCTTTTCTAGGCACTCCTTTCCTTCTAAATCTTTTTCTTGCTCATTAGGGGGATGATGTCATTGTTGTCAGATATGTTGATCTAAAAGCAGCATCACTCGACTGCCTGAGAACATAGATGTGGAGATAAATAATGTCATGGTTTTCCATGCAGGTACATTGATCTAAAAGCATGCATTACTCGACTTCCTGAGAATGGATATGGAGCAAATGTTACAAAATGGCCTGCACGCCTGCATTATCCACCAGATAGGCTCCAGACTGTGGAGATGGATGCCTACACATCTAAAAAGGAGATCTTCAAAGCAGAATCGAAATACTGGAATGACATAATAGCAAGCTATGTTCGTGCTTATCATTGGAAAAAATACAAACTGCGAAATATTATGGACATGAGAGCCGGCTTTGGAGGGTATTGCATCATATTCCTTTTTCCTTCCATTAATAACCACATAGTGCTTGCAATAGTGATTTCCATGGTTGTAGAGTAATCTTTCCCTTTATTTTAGATGACCCCTCTCAAGTGTCATGCCCTTGCAGGTTTGCGGCTGCATTAATTGATCAACAGATCAATGCCTGGGTGATGAATGTTGTCCCAATCAGTGGGCCCAACACCTTGCCTGCCATATATGACCGTGGACTTATAGGAATTGTGCATGATTGGTATGTCCTACAAACCTTTCTATCTTAAAAATCGTACAAATTTTGAGCGCTCAAAAGGTCAAAAAGATGAAGCTCTATTATAGCTGTCAACTTCTTAAACGCATTACTTTGATGCAATTGAAATTTGGATCTGTAATTCCCTTTGGTCGGTCTGCAAAATCTATCTTATGAGATATCTGTATTCCTTCTAGAGGTTTGCTAGCCATACGCGCCCTTATCAGACCTGCAAACCTCGCGAGTGTCTCATGTGCAATATCTTAGCTGTGCATAAAGTGGCCCTCACTGCGAAGACATAAGGTCCACTCCTCAGGTGGGACACCTTATACAGAGAGAGGATGGTTTAAAAACAAACATGCCACTGGTCCGCATCCAATGTTCACTTGTGGCCCTCCTAATGCGCAAAGTGGCCTGATTCTGCACATGGCTACCTTGATTGCGGGGCCACCTTATGCACCGGTCAGAAGTCACATGCACTTGGCATGTCTTCTGCATGTAACGTGGGTGCAGGGCTAGCAAACCTGTGCTTTGTATGTGTTCTTTTTGTTTTGCTGGATTTCCAGTACTTTAGTTGGTTGAGTTTCTACTTGTAATGTTTGAAGTTGTAGTGCCACTCCCACTTTGAAGAGTGATCATGCTTTGGACTCCGCTCCCATTTCCTAACATTTCTACTTAATATCATTTTGAAACAGATGCTTCCCCACTCCTGCAACTGAGTCTATTGCGACTTCATTTCATGATCTGTGCGACTAACAATTGTTCAATCATGGACCGATTTTGTCCATTCACCTTGAATTCATTGCATTTTTCCCCGTGTTTCTCTATTGCATGACACATTTCTGCCAATGCTCCATACTAGTTCTCATGACTTGCTTCTCCAGGTGCGAGCCGTTTGACACATACCCAAGAACTTACGATCTCTTGCATGCATCTGGCCTCTTCTCCATCGAGCAAAAACGGTAGGCTTACCCTTGCATTAAATGTGGGATGCCAGCATATATGACATATTTGCAAAAAATTGTGTCTTCTCTGCATCATTTTAGTACACAATTCTAGGCTTTAGCATACAATTGGTCCATGTTTGTAGCTTTTGGTTCTCACCAGCGTTATGTACAGAGGATCTCACCATGTTGGGGGATGCTGCAAAAATATATCATGTCGTGCAATCCCATCCATCTGATTGTTAGCTTGCAGATGGATGATTTATTAAAAAACTATAGCGAACATTCCACATGTACCTGAAAGCACACCTATCCGATAGGTGGGATTATGTGATGAATGTGATCAGCATCCAGAAGTTTGCTAGCCCCATGTGTAGCTCTCTCCACAAGCACCTTTACACACAGCGAAAGTGCCAACCAGAGAATGCATGGGACATGTAGGGTGGACCACACATTGAAATGAAACATCATCTGCAAAAATCAGGATGGTTCACTCATCGAGCAGGTGACTCGGGTATGTCAGATGTGGATGCTTAGCATTTCTTTTTTCCTTCTTCTAAAACCATGCAGCTAGGTTTTGTTCTTATGTTCGCCTCATGGTGGGGGCCATCTTGCCCCACACTGGCCTGATTTTGCACAATGCTGCATATGGAGGTGCTTTTTGGAAGGTGCATGTGGGTCTAGCTAATCTCTAGCCATCCAACAGCTACATTGCATTCCACCGGATGGACTGGGAAATTGCTAGGTTTGGCTGAGCATGTACAATAGCATACAACCCTCTTTAACAATTTCTCTGTTCTGTCTCAGATGCAACATCTCCAGCATCATGCTTGAGATGGATCGGATGCTGAGACCCGGCGGGCGTGCCTACATTCTTGACACTATATCCACCATTGAAGAAGTTCAGGAAATTGCAGTCGCCATGGGATGGAGGGCGGCGTTGCACGACACATCCGAAGGCCCTTATGCAAGCCGAAGGGTGTTAATGTGTGACAAACATATACGCCGCTGAGTCATTTAACCTTGGAAGCAATGTTAGCTAACATCTGCACTCACTCATTTGGATAGATCCACCCTTTCTTCGACTTCTGATAACACAGTACAGCAGCAAACTCCTGCCGGAAGCAGGAAAAAGGGTGTCTGTCGAAAACAGGACAGCTTATATATCAATCATGGGAACAAGTTTTAAATCCTCTTTTTTCTTTTTCTTTTTTCCTTTCTTCATCTTTCTTTCTTTCTTTTTGTAAAAGAAAATCAAACTTGTAAAAGAAAATCAAACTTTGTGAAAACCCCATGGCGGGGCACTGCTAATCAAAGGGGTAATATCGATTTAACTGTTTAGATGATTGGTGGGTTTTCATGTTGTTTATGCTCATAATTACCATCATTAAGTTGAGTTGATTGGCAGGAATGATCAAATGTACAGTTACTCTGTGGTGTGGACTGCCACCCAAAAGAGATTCCAATCAATGACTTTTTACATGCAAGACCAGATTATCTTGTGTATATATCTCAGGCCTTTTCTTTTCCTTTTTTCTCGTGTAGTTGTTAAAAACCATTTAATCGCCCTCTGAGCAGATCGTCCTTAGAAGGGTCTGTAGCTGGTTTTGGTTCTTGTATGTGACATCCATAGAAAATAATGGGCAACAACCAAAAACTACCAAATTCACTTCTCTGTCCACATGATAGTTGGATTGGCCAGAATTTTTGGGCTGACAGACCGATGAATAGGTTACATGACAGAGACTCTGCAGGGGCCGCCTAGTGTTTGTGGAATAAATTGTTTTATGATCAGTACAGGAACGAGCCTGCATTGGGAAAAACATTTTCCATCCTTGAAATGATCACCTGCAGGCAACTGTACTGCAACTTTTGGTGCTGTGCCATCTTTCCCACCATGCTATTTTTTTTAAAACGAGAAGACCCACTACCAGCATTTCATTTATTGAATATCAGGCAGATCCGCTCACTAGGTGGGCCTATCAGTTGTGTTGATGACAACAGTATGAACTGCATGATGAGCAGACCGGCCTGATTTTCGTGGCAGGTGATCTCCATGGTTGGTCTAATGGTTTTGATATCCTATACAAGTAGCATCCTGGTGGGAAAGAAGGTATGGTACAACTACCTATTTTGAAACTTGATACTTTTCTATGTATATATTATCAGTACAATATTTGATCCTATTTCAATATTTCTATGTATATATCTTTTTCTTTTTTCCTTTCTTCATCTTTCTTTCTTTCAATATTTGATCAATATATCAATACTTTTCTATATATATATTACAAAATTTGCCTTGCAAAACTTAATGGGTTGGTAGCTGGTCCAAAATTGGCCCTATTGAGAAACGTGCTTGAATTTAAGCTCAAGCCTAGCCCTTGGCCCCGATACTCCAGCTTGATCTGTCCCAATGTAGGTTAGGCCAAGAGCCCGATGGGCTACCTGGCCCATTTACAGCCCTAGTCAAAAGGTGTCTTTTGCAGGTTTTAATCTACTTTAAACAAAAGAAGCCGTCCAAACTATAAAGCCCACTAGAAATAAGTCGTAACCACAAAATCTCATCCATAGCTCAATGTTAACCTTTCCATTTATCTCTAAAGGAGCAAGGTTTAATAAGAAAAATATAACAATAGTTGAGATTTAATTCATTAGAGGCTTATTATTAAGTGATCAGTTGGATGCTTGTAACTTTTCAACTTTCTAATTGGATGGAAGTAAATGGAGTAAATGGGTGGAATTGGGAGTAAATGGAGATAAACGGTATTTGAGGTGTGTTTGGATTAAATTGTTATCAACAAGCAGGCTAGGATAGGTCTTGGCCCAGGTTTTCAACTGTTTTGGGCCAGCATTATTTAAAATTCTGATTTTTTAGGCCTGAGCCCAGTTCATTGACACTCCTGGATGGAAGTGTGCATGTAAATGAAATCCTCTAAATCCATTTCTCATTTACTTCCATTTAAACTTTCAATTGTAAGTCGCTTAAAAATGAGTTAGAAGTTGTAGGTGTGACCTTGTAAGTTGTAAGTAGCATATCTGGATGCATCCATACAACCTCTTAATGATTTTTGGGAGTGGTGGATCCATTGTAGGACTTATCATTATCAAATAAATGGTCTAGATTATGCAATTCACTCTTATCCCTGCAAAATAACAATTTTAAATAATAGGGCACCGAACAAGATTTGCAAATTTTGGAAAATAAGTGAGAGTATTTAGGTCATAAAATATTTAACGACTCAGATTTTACTGCTTTGTTACCAGCGGTGAGGATTTGCTACTTGGGCATTTTTCTGGATGCCGATTGTGTCCTACCTCTGCCAGGATCGACTTGGTCATGACAAGCGGTGATGCATGTGTTTTATCCATGCCGTCCATCTATTTTAACAAATCATTTTTTAAGTCATGAACCCAAAAGGAGGTAGATCCCAGGCTCAAATGGACCACACTACAGAAAGCAGTGGTGATAATGACGCTACTGTTAAAACTTTCCTAGGGCTCACTGATATGTTTATTAGCCATCGAGCATGTTCAGAAGGTCACATATACCTAGATGAAAGGAAAACACAGATATCTGCTTGATCGAAAAATTCTGTGGCCGCAGGAAGTTTTCAAAAGTAGGTATCAATCTCCATTGTTTCCTGTAGTATGGCCCACTTGAGCTTAGATCAGTTTTTTTTTTTGGTGGACGCAGCAATGTTGTGTATATGACGGTGGGCCCACAGAGCCCCTGGACAGGGTATGTCCTGGCAGAGGTGGGATGCAATCAGCGTCCCATTTTCCTTTGGATTTGGCATGCAAGTAGCACCACTCCTGTCTACCTATTTTGCTAGCTCATTTGGTGACATGAGCTAAAAAATATAGCTCCACGCTTGTCTATACATTTTACTAGCTCATTTTATGACATGGATACAAATCCCAAGTGGACTACACCATAGGACAAAGCGGAGAAGATGATGTTGGCCATTGAAACCTTCGTAAGGCCAAAAGTGAAGTTGATTTGTCATCTAACCTTTTCATAAGGTTTCAAAAAGACTGGTATGAAAAGAAAAAAACAAATATATGATTGATTCAAAACTTTTGTGACACTTTAGAAGTTTTCAATGGTAAGTGTTCAACCCTAACCATTTACTTTGGTATGGCATACTTGAGCTTTCGATGTGGGTCATGTTCTAAAATGAGCTGAAAAGATGATTGGACAACATGAATAAAACACATGCATCATTGTTCTAGCCATAGAGCTACGACACCGGCTAGCTAGCTGGTGGTGGGGTCACCAACTGAGCCGCTCCCAAGTCGTTATTGTGTATAGGATGTGGTTTGGCTAGTGGCTAGTGGTCAGTGTCACGTGGGCCTCACTATAATGTATGTGTTTTATCTACTCCGTCTATTCATTTTTCCTGGCTTGATTCCAATAATGAGGTAGATCTAAATCTCAAGTGGACCACAATAAAAAAAAAATAGTAGTGATTGAATGTACATCATTAAAATTCTCCTAGGACCCACTGTAATGTTTATTTGACATCCACCCTTAATTAGATCATATGTAATTGGACGATGGGAATCCAAAACTTATGTGCCCTAAAAGGTTTGTAATAGCATGTAGTACACTTAAGTATAGTATCTATCTCAATTTTGGGTTTCGTACCATAAAATGATATGAAAAAATAGATGAACGGCTTAAATGAAACACATAAATAATAGTAAGATCAAAAGAACACGGGATACTCAACACTTGAGGTCTTGGCATCTATCCCTAGTGGGGGTGGCTAACATGGAGTGTGTGTACTATCATGAGTGTGTACTAACAAGCTGAACCGAAAAAAAAAGAACACCGAATACTAGTCATTGTCGCTCGTCCTTGCGTGTAGCCTTTAGCTGGGAGCGGATGAGGTGTTACCCATTAACACCTTAAGTTACCTTTATTGTGGGCCTACCTTGATAATATATTGTATATCAACGCCGTCCATCATATTTTTCAACATATTTTAGATCTTAGTCTAAAAACTTAAGAAGATCCAAAACTCAAGTGGACAACACCACAAGAAATAGTAGTGGTTGAATGCCTCATCATTAAAAATTCCAAAGGCCCATCTTAAGGTTTTCATAATGTTCATTTTCCATCCAACCTATTGATAATGTCAAGTAGAAATGGATGAAAGCAAAATACAAATATCAGCTTGATCCAAAACGCTTATAACCCACAAAATGTTTTTAGTGATCAGTCGTTACTTTTTCTAATGTTATGATACACTTAAGATTTGGATCTTCTTGAGGTTTGGGTTCAAGTACTAAAATGAAATGGAAAAATAGATGGACCGAATGGATATAAGACACATACATCAAGGTAGCCATACGCCGTTAGTATAACACCGAATAAGGTGTTACCCGGGAAACATTTTAGTCGGTGTTACTCTTACCCTGTTGGACTCACCTTGATAAATATTTTGTATATCTACTCCGTCCATATGTTTGTTTAGATAATTTTAGGACGTTATACAAAAATTACGTAAATAAATATCTCTAGTTGACCACACCATTGGAAACAGTGGTGATGACCACTAAAAACATTTTATAGGTCATAAAAGTTTTAAATCAAGCTCGTATTTGTATTTCCCCTCTATCCAGATCTGTTTAACCATATAAATGGGCTCGATGTCAAATAAACATTACTTATATGCGTCAGTGGGTCATAGGAAGTTTTTAATGGTGGACGTTCAATCACCACTGTTTTCGGTGGTGTGGTCCAACTGATATTATGATCTTCTTAATTTTTGGAACATCCTTCTAAGAGGGGCTGGAAGACATGTGAACGGCGTGGATATACCACATATCGTCACGGTGGGCCTCACGGTAAGGGTTACACACAGCCGCTCCTATTCTCGCTAGATCTCATTACTCGCGTTCTTTGTGCGGTGGCCGATTCACGCGCTCGCTCTCTCGCCTTTCCTTATCTCTCGTTGTTTGGGTCCTCTTAAGAAGAAGAAGAAGAAGATCCTGTTCGTAGGAAAGGTGGGCCACATCAAGATCGGTAGAGTTTTGAAAATTTTTCTCTTTCCTGTTACATATCCAAATCATATGCTGGGCTCCGCCATGAGTGGTGCATGAACCAAAATCTCCAAGATTGGAAAATCCTAGCCATCAAATCATTCCTGCTTTCTTGGTTGAATTTGGACTTTGCTGTATTATCCTTCTCATCGATCTGCCGGCCATAGCCATTGAAGGGTTAGGATTTCCAATCTTGGTGGAGCCCATCGTTTATCGACTGGCCTCATGTTTTATTTCTGGTTATGATTTTGGGATTGGGACTCAATCTTTGGTGGATACACGTTCTGGACCGTTTGATTGAGTTTGGACTTTGGGTTTATGCCCGATCTATGGTGGACCCGCGATTTGGGTCGGTAGGGTTTTGAATTGTGTACATTTCTAGCTGTACACGAACCGAGTTAGCTCGGGTAACTCGCCCGAAACTGGAGCCGAGCCGATTTTTCTGGGTTCGAAAAGGTTTCGAGCCGAGTCGAGCTGATTTTTTTTTTAATAAAGTCTGGAAAAAAAAAGTTCGAGCCGAGTCTGAGCTAGACCGAACTCGACTCGGCTCGGAGCTTGACTCGGTTCGAATCGATTCGACTCGGATCGGGTTCACTTAGTATAAATATTTTGTGTGTAATATATATATATATATATATATATATATATATATATATTATATATATAGAATATATATATATATATAATTTTCTATATATTAAAAACCATAAAAACCTAAACTCGTAGGCTCAAACTCGAACTCGGCTTGAAAGATTGAGCTCAAGCTCAGCTAGAACTCGGCCTGAAAGATTGAGCTCAAGCTCGGCTAGAACTCGGCTTGAGTTACTGACCGAGCCAAGCTGAGCTGCCCAGTTAGGCTCGAGGACCGAGCTGAGCAGAGTTTGAGCTGGGGTAGCCTGCTGGCTGAGCTGGGCTAAGCTCGACTCGTTTACAACTCTTATGTGTTTTTTTCCTTTATCGTTCTCTATGTTTGTCAAACATATAGATTATCCTATCCGTACAAATGGTGGCTGATGTAGAGCGGGTCGCGAACAGTTACATGGCCAAGATGGATCAGAAAAGGCCTGGTCGACGACAGAAGTGATCCAGACCATTGGACCTTAAATCAGGCGTATCTCGCAATCTGGAATGAGTTATCTGACGTAAAATATATGATTTTGGGGTAGAACGAGCTACTTTAGCCAACCAACCCAGCTACGCCGGGTTGCGACGCCCGGAATTGCGAAAAACCCCTGGATTGACGGTCGTTTCCTGTTTTAATTTCAATTTTACTATAAATAGTAAGTTTTAATTTGATTATAACTCTTCATCCGTTGGGCTTTAGGAGTTGCGCCCAACGTGAAAAGAGCTTAGAATAATTAGGAGAACGGTTTGGTGAAGCCAAATAGGACACTTACTATTTTTGGCCGAAAACCTTGCGCACTAGTAGACATCCTATAAATAGTAAGTTTACTATTTATAGTAAGTCGCGAATTCTAGGAGTTGTAGTTGTAGTTTGATTCTAATTTCTTTCTCATTGCTTGGTACCCCTATTTAAAGGGCTGTGAACTCGTTTTTATGAATTAATTAATCAGTTTCGAATTTATTAAATTATTTCAGTTTTCTGCTTTCTTTCCTCGTGGATTCGAGAAGTCTCTGTGAGGAGTCCAGAGAAGCTCCGTGGATTCGGAGTATTATCCTCATCACGTTCATCCTGCGTCAATTGGTATCAGAGCGAGGTTTTCCCTCGGGCCGATGGCAAACACGAAGGTATGAATCAAAATCCTGTGGACGGTGATCCAGGGATTCGTTATCTTTCGGAAAGAATGGAAGCTTTCCACCGGGAGAGTTAGTTGACCGTGCAAGGGGTGCAGGTAACGCTCGACCGTCTTACGGATGC
This sequence comes from Magnolia officinalis, assembly GCA_021015155.1. Classification (NCBI taxonomy): domain Eukaryota; kingdom Viridiplantae; phylum Streptophyta; class Magnoliopsida; order Magnoliales; family Magnoliaceae; genus Magnolia; species Magnolia officinalis. The sequence continues at coordinate 91,756,339 of JAJHSJ010000006.1, read as the reverse complement.
GCTACTTCCGTCCGAGCCCTGGCTCCACCACCCATGGTTGCTGTACGACGCAACCCCGATTTCCGTAGAGCATTATCAGTGGCAAACCGTAGGGCTACACCAGATGATTCAAGTTCCAGCGACGAAGACCTTAATGAGGGTTTTGCCTGACGACCAATCCATGGATGCGATCATCTAGATCGTGTTGAAAGAAACTACTGAGGTAAGGCTGAACTTCCTAGTTTTAATGGTTTATTACGTATAAAAGATTTCCTCGATTGACTAGCCGAAGTAGAGAGATATTTTGATTATATGGACGTGCCAGATCATAAAAGGGTAAAATTGGTAGCGTTTAAATTAAAATCTGGTGCTTCTGCATGGTGGGAACAATTACAACTCTCACGAGCTCGTCAGAACAAGGTGCCTATCTCATCATGGCCACGGATGAGACATCTTCTTCGATCACGATTTCTCCCCAGTGATTATGAGCAGATACTATTCCAACAATATTAAAATTGCCGACAAGGAAATCGAACCGTCACAGATTACACAAAAGAATTCCAGCGGTTGGCTACACGAAACGATTTGTCAGAATCTGAGTCACAGAAAGTGGCACGATTTATAGGTGGGTTGCGGCCGATTCAGGACCGAGTTCAGATGTACCCAGTCGGGACCGTGGATGAAGCAGTTCAATTGGCGGGTAAGGCAGAAACACAACTTGCAAGAACTCCTGCTCGTCCATATCCTTCAACTCGACCCCCCATGACGGGTCCCACGCAGGATCTAGTGCTGGCACGAGGAAAAGATTCAGTAGGAGAACGTCCTCAACTTCCTACAACCGCAAATCGTGATACGGGGAGCGGATCATCCAGACCTCAACGTACAACACCCACAACAGCGGGCCCGAGTAGGGTTCCAAATCCTTATGCTCAGCCAAGGTCGAACAATTGTTACCGATGTGGCCAGCCAGGCCACTTATCAAACACTTGCCCTCAACGTCCCGCAGCATACTTGACTATAAACGAAGGGGGCACTGAAGATGAGGCCGCATAAGAAGACCATGACTTTAATGAACATGAACAAACCACTGAAGAAATAGCAGGTGGAGATGAAGTGACGGGCGAGAATCGTGGCGAATTTCTAGTTGTGAGGCGATTACTGTATGCCCCATGAAAGGAATTACATCCACAGCAACACAATATATTTCGTACTCGGTGCACTGTCAACGGAAAGGTCTGTGATGTGATCATAGACAACGGTAGTAGCGAGAACATCGTCTCAAGAGTGATGGTGAACAAGTTGCAGCTACCAACGACGAAACATCCTTCCCCGTACTCAATTGGCTGGATAAAAAAGGTGAATGAGACCAAGGTAACTGAACAATGCACTATCTCGTTTTCAAGTGGCAAAAATTATAAGGATCAAATACTTTGTGACGTGGTCACATGGAACTTATCATAGCTACTTGACCTTATCATATCTACTCGGTCGACCCTGGCAGTCGGACCGTGATGCGACCCATCGGGGACAAGATAATGTCTACATATTCGTCAAGGATAGTCGCGAAATAATCCTTGCCCCTATGACACCAGAGAACCACCCTGAAGCTTCTAAGTGGAGGGGAGTTCCCTCTTAACCATTCGGGATTTCATGGAGGAATCCAAGGAAACCGGCGAGGTATACGCCGTAGTGGTGAAGGGCGAGGAAGATGAACCCTCAAACATCCCTCCAAGCTTAAGGCCGTTGCTAAATGAATTCAAAGAAGTCTGGCCTGAGGATTTACCTGATGGATTGCCCCCCATGAGGGACATCCAACATCACATAGACCTCGTCCCTGGGGCTAGCCTGCCCAAACCCCGCCCTCATTATCGGATGAGTCCGAAGGAGTGTGAGATACTTGAGGGCCAAGTGGAGGAATTGATCCGTAAGGGTCTCTGAGAGAGAGCATGAGCACATGTGCCGTACCAGCATTATTAACGCCAAAAAAGATGGAAGCTGCACATGTGTGTCGACAGCCTGGCAATCAACAAAATCACCATCAAATATCGATTCCCAATACCACGGTTGGACGACATACTCGATATGCTAGAAGGGGCCAAGGTGTTCTCTAAACTTGATATAAGGAGCGGTACCATCAGATTCGTATCCGACCTGGTGATGAGTGGAAAACGGCATTCAAGACCAAGGAAGGGTTGTATGAGTAACTGGTCATCCCTTCGGCCTATCGAACGCACCAAATACTTTTATGTGTTTGATGAATCAAGTTCTAAAACCGTTCACTGGCCGATTTGTGGTAGTATATTTTGATGACATATTGATATATAGCAAGGATGAGGCGGAGCACAGGAAACATCTCAGGCAGGTGCTGCAGGTCCTACAAATTAACAAGTTGTACCTCAACTTGAAGAAGTGTAGTTTTTTAACTGACAGCCTATTGTTTATAGGATTTGTTGTAACGTCCACAGGCATTCGTGTGGACGATGAAAAGGTGCGAGCTATTAGGGAATGGCCGATCTCGACAAACATTCATGAGGTGAGGAGTTTTTTTACGGTTGACGATTTTCTATCGTCGATTTGTGCGAGATTTTAGTACCATAGTCGCGCCCATAACAGATTGCATGAAAAAGGGACCGTTCCAGTGGACCAATAAAGCTGACAAGAGCTTTCATGAGATCAAGCATCGTTTATCTACAACACCGGTCTGAGTGCTTCCTAATTTCGACAAATTGTTTGAGGTTGAGTGTGACGCTTCATACATCAGAATTGGAGGAGTATTATCACAGGAAGGTAGGCCGGTAGCCTTCTATAGCGAGAAGCTCAGTGAAGCCCGAAAGAAGTGGTCGACTTATGAGCTTGAGTTGTACGCAGTTGTTCAGGCGCTGCGACATTAGCGACATTATCTGATTCAAAAAGAGTTTGTTCTGTACACTGACCATCAAGCATTAAAGTTTATTAATAATCAGACTAACGTGAATCGTGTGCATGCTAGATGGGTTGCGTTTTTACAGGAATTCACGTTTGTTTTGAAGCACAAGTCAGGGAAGCAAAACAAGGTGGTTGATGCACTTAGCCGTCATGCATCATTACTTGTTACAATGAGCAACGAGGTGGTCGGCTTCGACTGTCTCAAGTAGCTATATGCTGATGATGAAGACTTCAAAGATTCTTGGATGAAGTGCCAAGAAGGTCACCCCAGCGACCTTCATATACAGGACGATTTTCTCTTCAAAGGGAATCGATTGTGCATCCCTCAAGTTCCCTGAGGGAGCAGATTATTCAGGAGCTACATGGAGGTAGCCTCAGTGGACACCTTGGGCTAGACAAGACGCGAGCTCTTGTGAAGAGCGGTATTAACTGGCCGCATTAGTACGTGATGTGGAAAAGCCGTACAACGTTGTCATTGTTTGTTAGATACCTCCAAGGGGCAATCGAATACGGGTCTTTTAACCCGTTACCTGTGCTCGACGGTCCTTGGAGGATTTATCAATGGACTTCGTGCTTGGTCTGCCACAAACACAACGCGGCATGGATTCGGTGTTCGTGATAGTAGATCGTTTCTCTAAAATGCACACTTTATTCCATGCAAGAAGACTCTCGATGCAACACACGTGACAAATCTATTCTTCAGAGGAATTGTGCGGCTACAACGGGGTTCCCAAGACTATTACTTTGACCGTGACACGAAGTTCATAAGCCCCTTTTGGCGGACTTTGTGGACTCGATTCGATACATGACTTCAGTTCAGCAGCCGCGCCTACCACCCACAAACTGACGGTCAAACTGAGGTTGTGAATCGCACGTTGGGAAACCTTCTTCGATGTATTTCAGGAAAAAAACCGAAGCAGTGGGATTTGGCTTTGTCTCAAGTGGAGTTTGCATTCAATAACATGGTGAACCGCTCGACGGGAAAATCCCCGTTCCAGGTTATTTACGGACGAGTACCTCGCCACACACTAGACTTGGTCCCTCTGCCCAAGCTCCCAGGCATGAGCATTGCAGCAGAACATATGGCAGACAAATCATGAGCATTCATGCGGAAGTACAAACCAAGTTACATGCCTCGAACGAGAAGTATAAGAGCAAGCGGACAAGCATCGGCAACTAAAAGTGTTCGAGGTGGGCAACCAAGTAATGGTCCATCTGCGCAAAGAAAGATTTCCGACCGAACGTACAACAAATTGAAGAATAAAAAGATTGGACCGGTACCAATCATTCGAAAGATCAATGACAACGCCTATGTTGTTGATCTTCCAGATGACATGGCGATCTCACGGACTTTCAATGTCGCGGATCTGACCGAGTATCATGAACCAGAGCATGACGAGAACTCGAGGACGAGTTCTTTTGAAGTGGAGGAGATTGACGTAGAGCGGGTCGCGAACAGTTACATGGCCAAGATGGATCAGAAAAGGCCCGGTTGACGACAGAAGTGATCCAGACCATTGGACCTTAAATCAGACATATCTCGCAATCCGGAATGAGTTATCTGACGTAAAATATATGATTTTGGGGTAGAATGAGCTACTTTAGCCAACCAACCCAGCTACGCCGGGTTGCGACGCCCGGAATTGCGAAAAACCCCTGGATTGACGGTCGTTTTCCTGTTTTAATTTCAATTTTACTATAAATAGTAAGTTTTAGTTTGATTATAACTCTTCATCCGTTGGGCTTTAGGAGTTGCGCCCAACGTGAAAAGAGCTTAGAATAATTAGGAGAACGGTTTGGTGAAGCCAAACAAGACACTTACTATTTTTGGCTGAAAACCTTGCGCACTAGTAGACATCACGACCGTCTATAAATAGTAAGTTTACTATTTAAGTAAGTCGCGAATTCTAGGATGTAGTTGTAGTTTGATTCTGATTTCTTTCCCATTGCTTGGTACCCCTATTAAAGGGTTGTGAACTCGTTTTTATGAATTAATTAATCAGTTTCGAATTTATTAGAAATTATTTCGGTTTTCTGCTTTCTTTCCTCGTGGATTCGAGAAGTCTCTGTGAGGAGTCCAGAGAAGCTCCGTGGATTCGGAGTATTTATCCTCATCACGTTCATCCCTGCGTCAGTGGCCCACACCATGATGATTACGGATGAAAATCAGTTCAATCTACTCATTGGGTGGGACAAAAAATGGTACAATTTAATAATAGGGTGGGCCACACTAATACACTAAACAATACCATTTCCTGTCCATTAGATTGACATGTGTCCTGCTGTATCTGTGGGTCGGATTGATTTTCATACTGTTGGACCATTTGATTCTACTCTACATCTTGGTTCATGGCTATGATGTACTGAAAATTTGATGGGATGCTCCAGATTTTGTTTTATCCCAATGGTTTAAAGGCCCTGTGATCTATAGATGTCACGCGATGATGAGTGGGCCAATGTTCTTATTGTTAGATTTAATGTAAAAAATTGCAAGAAATTAGGGTGGGACTTTTCACTGTGTAGGGTGATCTGAGATGATGAGCATGGACTGATGGTACTTTTTTCTTTTTCTTCTTAGATTATCATCTTAATCAGTTGCCGGTTGTTTTCATTAAGAACCATCCTCTGCTTCGTTAGATAATTTTTTATTCATCTTGATCAGTTGTTATGATCCAAATGTTTTCATCATTTATTTGATTATTTCCTAATATGATATTCTTAGGGCCCGTTTGGGAGTGTGGATTTGGAACCCCCTGGATTTGAAATCCTCTTATTGTGTTTGGCACTCTAGATTCAGAATCAACTTTAATCCAAAAGTAGCTATGCATAGTATATTTATAGGGGTTTGAATTTTATTACTAAATCAACTTTAATATCTCTAATTAGTGAATGCATGTAATGTTTGACACAATGGTTGTAATAAGCCCGCTGAAATATATACTTTGCCTGAAAATGATGAAATTCCAAGTCTCAAATAGGCCACAAGCACAAGATCACGTCCGAGTGACTAACCAACGATTTTTAACCGTTGATTTACATGGACAATGTTTGGACGGCGCTGGTCATCATATTAAAGTAATTATAGTGATGCAATTGATAATCTAATTATTTTGGGATATCATTAGTGGGCCATGTGTCCAATAGATTAATTGTCTAGTGACACACATGTTACACATGCAACTCTGGGAAAGATTTTAGATGTAATCCAAGAACCCCCAATTACTTTATGGTGCCAGACAACCAGGGGATTTGGAACCCCCTCAAATCCCCCAAATCCATGGTGCCAAACGACCCCTAGTTCTTTTGTTATAAAGCATTGCTTTGTTTTGTGAGTCATATGTTTTGCTTGGTAGCACAATCTCTTTTCTTTTGCTCACGTGCGTTGCACCCTTTTACTAGTGTATGTAAATGGTTGAGGGGTGGGATGTGGGGGGTGTTTCATACTTAGGGTTGTGCAGTCCCATAGTTAGCGTGGTACTAATTGTGGCGACATATCCACTATAATCACAACCACAATTATCATATAATAACCTTATTGAGGCAATGGTATCCATACAATACTATGACGTGTGCCAAATGGACCCTAAGGCCATGTTTGGATAGATGGAATCCCAATGAATCCTAGGGAAGAAAAAGTTTTCCCTCGATTTGACATGCGGGCATGTTTGGATGTTGATGAAAGTTGTGGATTTCAAGGCAACATTTCCATCCTTATCCAGATATACAATTTTCGAGATATTAATGTGACCATTATTGTGTTTTCAAAAATATTTTATCAGTTTTGCCTTTGGATTCATTTAATTTGGTAAATTTATCAGCTTTGGGTTCTTTTCCTTACTCAACTTAGCATATTAAGATTTTCAGTTTGTAATGATTGGTCCATCAACTAATAAAAGAAAATCACAAGGGTTCAAGTGCCCATAGGTGGTGAAATTCCACTAGCGTGAGTGTGTGGGGGTGTGTGTGCATGTGTTAAATTTTTTTTAAAAAAAAAAACTAATAAAAGAAAATCACAAGCATGACATTCCTATCCTTTGAATTGGTATCATGTAATAAATGGTTAGCGAGAGAAATACGTTAATGTTCCAATGTCAATTGAGATAAAGGACCAACACTGTTCTTGACTATTTGTTTTATGGCTATCGATCAGATGGCGTGAATCGTCCAATTAGTGCTATTTTTTTAATGGTAACCTCATGAAATGTGTGTTTTACCTAATATACAGTCTAGATTGATAGATTTTGACTGTCCAAGTGTCCTGATACAATTAGGACACTAAGAGCACTGTAACTTTTAGTTAGTTTTCTCACAACAATGAAGAATTTTCCTAAAGTTATTTACCTACGTTGGGAAAAAAGGGTGTGTTTGGAGTTAACCCAAATAATGAAGTACCAAGGTATCCACTCAACTATGTGTTTCCAACACTTGCATGAATGAAATACATCTAAATGGAAGCATGGCTGAATGTTGGGCGGTTAAAAAGAAGATGTGCTATAAGACCAACAATGCTTTATGGCACAAAATGTTGGGCAGGTAAAAAGGAACAATATGTTCATAGGATGAGCATGGCTCAAATTAGGATGTTGAGATGGATTAGTAACACGAGGAAGGATGGAATTAAAAATGAATGCATTTAAGGGAACTTAAGAGTAGCACCAATATGTAGTAAGACTTATATGGTTAGGCCACGTGCAACGGAGACCAAGAATTACACTAGTTAGGAGTGAGTTGGTTCAAGTTGACAGCTCTATAAAGGGCAAGGATAAAGCCCAAAAGGACATGGGTAGAGGAAGTAAGAAAAGACTTGCTGACCTATGGTTTAACTAAGAATATGATCCTTGAGAGAGTCGAATGGAAGAATAAGATTTGTATATTTGACCCCAATTAGTTGGGATAAGGCTAAGATGATGATGATGATCAATAGGGCCCACGGTTTAGTGATCTGGGCCGTTGATATGATAGGTCTCAACATAGGATCATGCCCCCAAACTCTTACATATTAGAAGCTCCTAAAAAAAATCCAATATTTGACCCTTTCGGCTAAATACGAACCAATGGTGTCTTTCTTCTTGTAACTGTCTACTTACAAAAAACTAAGTTGATTAGTGGGCCCACAGTTTGATCATTAGATTCAACACAAAGAGTTGTAAGAAATCAGAGTCAAACATTGGTATATAGTTTGGTATTTTGCGGTGTTGTGAGATCCATATGGAGTTATGTACTGATGGTATGTGATCTTTTGCTTTCTTAGATTATTATCTGACTTAGTTGTTAGTTAGTTTCATCTAAATAGAAGCATGTCCAAGTCCAACCCACGACTAGTGTCCTCCCAATCCTCTGCTTCATTAGATAATAATTTATTCATCTGAATTAGTTTTAGTTATTTTGATCTAAATATTTTCATCATTCGCTTCTGCATGATATGCTTAGTTCTCCTCGTATGAAGCCTTACTTTGTTTTGCAAATTGCATGTTTTGTTAGATATCTCACTATTTTCTTTTTTCTCACTTGCATTGCATATGCCTTTCCACTAGTATATATGAATGGCGAACGAAGGGGGGTGGTACCTATAGTTAGTGTCGTACCAAATGCAACAAAATATGCATTGTAGTCGCAACTGCAATCATCATAAAAATAACCTTATTGAAGCAACATTATCCATAGAGTAGTACTATGATGCGCCAAATTGACTCTAATGCCATGTTTAGATAGATAAAATCCTATGAAATTCTGAGAAAATGGAAAGGTATTCCATTGATCTGACATGTAGGCATATGTTTAGATGTCGATGGAAACCATAGATTCCATGGTAACATTTCCATCCTTATCCGGATACACATTTCTCAAGAAATGAATGTAGCCGTTATAGCTCGGAGATCAAACTTGCCTCTCGTGAAATTCCTGGCCAGAGGGTAGCTTGCAAATTCCCTCATAATGGTCATATTTTTTAAGTTGTTTTATAAATAGACCTTCTGAGGGAATGAATTCCAAGTGCCGAAGTGCCCAAACACCGTTTCTGGTTTCCTCAGAGTTTTGTTCCCAGTTGCCAAACACAACTGACAGAGTGAGTTTCTCAGAGAATTTGTTTCCTTGAACTAAATTCATAGTGATTCATAAATTCCATGTTGCCAAACGACCATTTAGTCATAGGTGATGATCATCTAATCAATCTGGTTTTGGGGCTATGTCCCATCTACACTTGTTTTGTGGTAGTTTAATTTGAGGTGCATGTATGCCACACCGCTCTTCTGGACAGTTTATTTTTGGTTGTGTGTGTCTGTCTGTGTATTCCCAGGCCAAGTGCCATAAATCCCTCTTCATCACCAGCACTGTCGCGCAGCTTTCACAGAACAGAGTTACTAGCTATTTCTTCTCTCTCTCTCTAAAGAATGCAAAAAAAGGCTACAAAAACACAACAAAGGCAAAAGCCTGATAAAAATAAATAAATACACTCACAAGAGCCTTTAAGCTTGAAGCCACTCCAAATACCTCTGATACCGACCTGCTTTGGTTCTAGAAGCACAAGTTATTCCTTTTCCCCCAAAGAACCCAAATGCCAGCCAACATGGCTAACCTCCACATCACCTGACCTTTTCTCCTAATCCCACCCCCGTGCCAAGATAGAAGCAGGCCGTTGATGGTCCTTGGCATCACCCACAACACTTTAAAGAGGTCGGAGAATCTATCCCACGCTAGCAAAAGAGCAATGGATGAATAGGAAATTATCAACTCCAAGTTTTGCATGCACATGACGCAAATCTTGGGGATGACTATCTGTCATGCCCCGTAATTTGGATACAGAGTGTGCACCCTCAGACCCGAGTTACAGACCCTGACTCGTACATTGAGTGTACTTAAATCATTGAGTCATACCCTTTTAAACAGAGGCATACTATAATCTGTGTTCCAAGTTCTTATCGCAACCGAGAGTCGTGGTGGTATGAGTTGATCCTCCGACCTCTCCCTTAACCAAGAATGCCTCAACCAGCGGACTAGGTGATTTTATTTTTTTGTTTATAATCCAAAAATTAAATTTATAACCCATTTACTAAGGTTTTTAGGTGTACCAAAATTCAGGATCGTTACATATTGACCTCTTTTGAAGGTTATCAATTACAAGCACCTTATTCTTGCCCACTAACCAAGCAAAGGCTGCTACATTAGGAGGGGCGCCATAGTGCCACCCGTGAGTGGTATGAACACAACGCTCTCCTGTCAGAAGACTGGAGCAACATCCTGTAAGACCAGACAGAAAACTGACCTGACTTTTCCCTTATCCTCACCATCGCATCCTTCTCACCTTGTGAAGGGCAGTATCCTAAGCCACGCCAAAAGCCGATTGAATGCAGGATGAATACTTCTCACCTACCACATGGCGATGCACTTTACTGTTCCCATCCCATAAACTTCATTTGCATTTTTTGGTTTCCTTTATGCAGGATGACGGAGCCACCTTTTGTGCCGAGGGAGAGACTTCTAAAGAAGCAACAATATTTCCAAAGCATTCATAAACACACATACTTGAAAGGACCGTACGATAAGATCACCTCGGTCATGATCCCCCTTGCATTAGCAGCTACGACTGGGTTCATGATTGTAAGTACTGTTAGCAGTGGTATCAGTAGTATTTCATATCCTTCTCTGTCCCTTGAGCCAATGCAGTACAAGCGTGTGGAATCCACAAAGTTTGTCTGGTGGCCCTCATCATCTATCTACCATGCAATACACATGTAAAATAATAATTATAGAGGATTGGGGGGCCACCTGGTAATGGCTTGGATTTTGCACTTGTGGCACATGAGGGGAGTAGGATTTGAAATCCTCCTGACGCTTCATGAGACAACTGAAGTGCCCATCTCCCTGAATTTAGCCTTCCAATTGGCTAGTTTTCATGGAAATGTTTTGTTTATCCAGGCACGTGGGATTTACAACATGTCACATGGAATTGGCAAGAAGGAATGAGAGTGATCTTTTCCTCAATGAAGAATTGTGAGGTTAGGACTCCTACTTTCTAGTTCTTGGTTGTTTCAATTCGGACAAAGGTTGTCTTGAAACTTTCCTTTTTGAACAGAATTTTAATAATGAAGGGTGGTTAGATCTCATGTGTTACTGATGCTGATTGCTTTGGTCGTGTTTTTGCTTTCCTCTTCCGTGTCTTTGGGTGTGATTTTTATTATTTCTTTGCTTGTAATGGTGGAGAAATCTAAGCTGAGCACCACATGCCAATTTCTTTATCTGCTGCACTGCAATCAAAATGAAATGGGCTGTGATGGGATGGAGCGCTCTCCAGGAATTGCATGGATTGGATTATCCCACCATTTGATTGGTGGAAAATTTTCATTCCGGAGGCATGTCGTTTCAAAATACAAGTGCACCTTTGGTGTCCCCAGGGTTTCAGAATGCAAGAGCACCTTTGGTGTACCAGCAGATTAATGCCCTTTTCTTTCTTCCTGCCAGACGTTGTTCCTTAGTGTCATGTTAGACAGGACATGGTCGGGCTATCAGTTTTGGGGGGAAATTAATTCCACTCCAGGTACACGCCTCTTTTGGATCATGAAATCATGAAGGATTGAAAAAAGAGCCTTCTTTCGAACAAGAATCTCCTAGGAAGAGGTCCTTTCAAGGGCATGTTTAAATATGTGGAATCCAGGGCAAAGAAACAAAACAACAACAATCATTCAGTGATGATTTTCATGAGAACTATTGAAAGAAGAATTCCAATTTTGAGTTTTTTTTACTTAGGTTGTAAGTCAAAATTTCATATTTTGCTTACAATACTTACCTAGTTTCTTGTGCCAAGAATTCAAATTATGAACAAGTGTAATGATTGCTCAATGGAATTACCTTTATCTCTGCTTTTCAAACAAACATATATCGTCACATGAAGGAAAACCTCTTTCCTTTTCCACTGTTTGGCATTGGATTTATGGCTTCCAAACATGGCCTAAGGGCTTGTTTTGATAGGTGGAAAAACATAGAAAATCATGGAAATGAAATTGGTTTTCAACATTTGTGACACTTTTTTAGTGTTTGTGAAAACACGGTTGGTACAAAAATCAATCACCATTTCCACTATTTTTTTTAATGAGTAAGTTAACAAAAGATTTCTTGTTTTTTTTACCATTGACCTTTTAATATTTTCGTAAGAGCTCATACTTTTTTACCGTAGACCTATTAATATTTTCATAAGAGCTCATACTTTTTTTATCATTGACTTTTTAATATTTCCATATAAATTAACTGCGATTAGAGGTGTACACCAACTGAGCTAGCTCGGTTAGCTCGCTCGACTTGACTCGAAAAAGCTTGATTCAACTCGGTTTAAAGCTGAGTTTGAGCTGAGTCGAGCTGATTTTTTTAGCTCGAAAATGAGTTCGAGCTGGCCCCAGCTCGACTCGACTCGGATCGAACCTAGCTCGAATCGAACTCGGATTGAACCAGTTCGGTGACTCGGTTACTTTCATATTGATGTTGCTCGCCATGCATTTGATGAAATGACTCAAAGAAGTGTGGCTGGTGGCAAGGAAGGTATGTATATGAAACCAACACCCTTTTTTTCTTAATTTTTATGGTGCTTAGAAGGCATTTGATAAAATAACTGTGAAAACCATTGCTGTTGTCTCCAATACAGTGAGATTTTGAAGGTGCAGCCCAGATATTTGTGAAAATGCTGCAGTGGCAAACTCGGCTCAATGTTGGCTCGAAGTGGCCCGAGTTGCTGACCGAACTGAACCAAGCTGAGCCGAGTTCGAGCTGAGGTCAGCTAGTGGCTAAGCCGAGTCGAGCTGAGGCCAGCTCGACTCGGTTCCACTCGATGTACACCCCTAACTGCGATGGAACAAATATGTTAAGTTCATTCATTTACATACATCTTACTCACCTAAGTGTGATGTTCGGTTCTTCAGATCTATTTTTTGGTCTCCGCCAATCCAAACAGGCCTGGCATGTTTTGAGTGGGATTTTGATTCCAGCGTTTGGGTTGAAGACAGAGGAAGAAAATTGGCAGTGAGACGTCTCAGAAATTATAAATTCAAAAAAAAAAAAAAAAGAAAAAAAGAAAAAGAAAAGAAAGCTATCGACAAGGATATGGCTTGCTGTAAAATATTTTAGAAAGAGACTAGCGATGCATTCATTGAAGAAAACCATTCTTTACATGCATATCACGCATCCAAACCGTCCATTTGGTTGAATCCACTCCTCTGCCACTTGTGTGCAAAAATCACAACAATCTAACGGTTGCACACATCCTATCTGAACAATCCACGTGCTTAGCCCACTAGGTCATTTCTCTTTTGAGTAATATACCCGACCATTCCTTTGCTTGAAAATTAGACCACCCATGGATATCGGGTCCATCGCTTAATCGCTCTGGTAGTTTATCACCGTAGATGGATGGGCCACCCGTGGCAGAAATATCATTTACAGGCATCGCAATGGCCACACGGAGTACGAAACAAGAGCCTAGAAAACAACCTTGCATGGAGATGAGGTGTGTGGATGGGAGAGGGTCTGCAGTATCTTTCCAAGAGAGACAGGAGCATCTTCTGGTTGGTTGAAATGGACAGGAGTTAAGTGTCTGTATTCAACCAACAATTCTCTGTTGATCCGAGCTCAGAACCGTCTGATCCATCTGATCTTGCAGATATGCCCCACCTGACATGGATGGTTTAATTCGAGAGACTTGTTCGATGGGCCTCATTGTAGATGGGAATGCCCCAAAAATCTCAGATTGAAACATTTCAACCGTTTGATCGTTCGAAAGCCTAAGAAGACGTCCATATTCATGGGAAAAGAGTCAAACTCAAAGTGGAAATAAACCCTTTTTTTTTAAATAGTGGTGAGGCCCATCCTACGAACGGTTTGGATCGGTAAAATGTGACCCATGATCTAAAGAGTAAAGGCCAAAGTACAGACGTGTATCCTGTAGACCCATGATTAAAAGTGATCCTGACCATTGGTTTGTTGTGCATCTCACTGGAATAGACTAAGTCCCAAAATCTTCCCAAGGATAGTCCTAACCTTTCGATTTGTGGCATACAGATGGACGGTTAAGTTAAGAAAATACAATAGCGATCTCCACTGAAATAGGCCCTAATACCAGTGGACGCTGGGACATTTGAATGTGGGATACCTTTGGGCACTCACTCCACAGTTACCAACGGTCCGATTTGCAGCGAGGAGTGATCGCCTCTTTCCAACATGTTACTTTGTATAGGACATCCCAGTAATGTGATTGGTGGGGCCCACCACAACGATCATCCGTCTACAAATTCGGCTTGTCCATTCATCAAGCGAAATCAGCGGACATGAACGGTCTGTAACTCACCTAGTGAGTGGATGGGGCCGTATTTTTGGGACTGGGTCTGTTCGTAGTGGGCCCTCCAGCCCATTATTTGGGACATGCCCGTAGGGAAGAAAGTGCTTCATGCAACTGGCTGCTGCCAAGCATCTGCAGTGCAGGCGCCGAGAGTGGCCCTTTTCAACGGACGCGGATCATTGCCCATGTGGTGATGCGTTCGAGCTGTGGAGCCCACCTTGATATACTTTTTCTTTTTTTTAATATCCACGCCGTGCATCCGTTTTGCCCAGTCATTTTAGTGCATGAACCAAAAAATGAAGCAGATCCGAAGCTCAAGGGGACCACACCACTGGAAACAGTAGTGATTGAAGGCCACAAAAGTTTTGGATCTAAGCTAATATTTGTGTTTTCCCTTCGTATGTCCGTGTGACGTTATGAACAGTTTGGATGGGAAATAAACATCATGATGGGCCTAGTAAGGTTTCAACCGTGGGTCCCACCTCTTCCGGTGGAGTGGTCCACTTGAGCTTTGGATCTCCCTCATTTTTAGGCTCGTGCCATCAAAAGATTTAGCAAAATGAATGCATGGATAAAAGGACGCGGGTTAGCGACTGACAGGCTGAGTAGCAAGACTGGATATTGAAGTAACGTCACCAGTTTTGTGGGTCCTTACATGATGTATGTTTTGTATCCACACCGTACATTCATTTGGAGAGACCATTTTAGGGCATGAGCCAAAGAATGAGTGATATCTAAATCTAGTGTGGATCCCACCACATAAAACAGTGGAGAGAGTGATGTCCACCATTAAAAAATTCTAAGGCTCACAAAAGTTTTCGATCAAGCTGATATTTGTGTTATCCCTTATCTAATGTCTGCGTTGACTCATAAACAGGTTGGATCTCAAATAAACATCACGGTGGACCTTAGGAAGGTTTCAATGGTGTGCGTCACTCTCTCCACTGTTTTCTGTGGTGGGGTCCACTACAGCTTTGGATCTGCCTCCTTATTTATATCATGCCGTGAAAGGATCTCTCCGAATGGATGGACGGTGTGGATACAGCACATACATCATGGTGGGACCCACATAACTTGGTGACGTCACTTCAACAGCGAGTCTCACTACTCATACCTCACCTGTCGGCTGTCAGTGGCTAATCCGCGTCCTGGATAAAATACAGTAATATCGGAAACGGATGGGCGACTCCGCCTGACACCAGCCCCGTGGCTGGTGGTCGGTAATCTGTGGGCCCCACCATGATGTACCTGTTTCATCCATTTTTACTGCTCATTTTAGGGTTGGATAAAAAAAAATAATAGGGATATGAATATCAGGTGTACCACACCATAGGAAAACAATAATGATTGGATATCCACCATTAAAATCCTCCTAAGGCCCACCGTACTGTTTATTTGACATCCAATCTCTTGATTAGGGGAAAAAATAAATATCAGCTTGATCCAAAACTTTTATGGCCCCCAGAACGTTTTTAATGACCAACATTCATTCAACACTGTTTCCTATAATGTGGTCCAATTGAGATTGAGATATATCTAATGTTTTCTTTAATATTATAAAATGATCTATAAAAATAGATAAACGGCATGGATGAAACACATATATCATGGTGGGGTCCACAGAGCACCTACCACCAGCCAATGGCTGGTGGCAGGGGGAGTAGCCAATCCGTTTCCATAAATATCATGGTGACTGGTGAGGTCCACAGTGGACGCGGATTGCGTCCTACCCCGCCCGGACAGTAATCCGTCCGGGCAGGGCTCTGTGAACCCCACCGTGATGTAACTGTTCCATCCTGCCGTCCAAAGAATTTTTCAAAAAATTTTAATACGTAAAACAAAAAATGAGGCAGGTCCAACGCTTGAGTGGACCACAAAGTGGGGATTGAACGTCCACCATTAAAAGCTTCTTGGAAGCCAGAGAAATTTCGGATCAAGCTGATATTTGTGTTTTCACTTCATCCACGTCTAAGTGACCTTATGAATAGGTTTTATGGTAAAAAAACATCACGTGGGCCCTTTGAAAGGTTTCAACGGTGGGTGTCATATCAGTGCAGGTTCCTTTGGTGTGGTTCACTCAAGCCTTGGACCTGCCTCATTTTTTGGATCACATATTAAAATTTTCTGAAAAAATGGTTGGACGGCGGGATAAAACAGTTACATCATGGTGGGGTCCATAGAGCCCTGCCCGGACGGATTACCGTCCGGGCGGGGGTAGGACGCAATCCGCGTCCGTCTACAGTTTTGCCACGTATACACAGTACCAACATCGTTGCTGTTCAATCCGAGTCCCCTTCGAAACGTCTCATTCTGCTACATGCAGGCCGTTCCCTTGTGAATATGCTGTAGCCGCTAATATGTCCTGAAATTGGATGGACCATCTTTTCGTGGCGGGTTGCACAGATTTCTGATCTAAGAAACATCCAAAAGTTGAAACGGCCTTGCTCTTGCACACGTGCGCCACGTGTACGTGTGGCTTCCGAGAGTGGATTCGGTGAGACCCCGGCCTCACCTAAGACCGTGTGGCCCTCACCTAGGGTTACTGTGGGGCCACCTTGATGTATGTTTTATTTATCCACGCCGTCCATCCGTTTTTCCAGATCATTTTAAGGTATTATACCAAAAATGAATCATATCCAATTATCAGGTGGACCATACCATCAGAAACAGTGGTGATTGACCATCCTACCATTAAAAACTTCAGGGCGCACCTTAACGTTTACGTAGTGTTTATTTACCATCCAATCTATTGATAAGGTCACATAAGACTGGATGAAGGGAAAAAAATAAATATCAGCTTGATCCAAAACTTTTGTGGCCCACTAATGGTCAATCACCACTGTTTCTTATGGTGTGGCCCAGCTGATAAATGGATCTGTTCATTTTTGGAATAGCGTCTTAAAAAGATTTGGAAAAAAACGTACGGACGGTGTGGATACATAATAAATACATTAAGTGGGCCCCACGGGCCTGGGTCTCACCTAATCCGCTCTCGTGGGTTCCTTGTAAGTTGTAAATGCTCCATGCATGGATACCTCCGCGATTCAGAAAAGTGAAATACTTTGATACTCTGGCTGAGTGTCATGGATGATAGGAAGGCAGTTAGAAATTGCATACGTGGCGTGAAACTAATTCAAAATAAACCGTCCAAATTACGGGCACTAGTTTAGATGTATCACGATCAAAATAATACAGCTATCTGGTTTTCTAACCATTAGATTGCTGGACCACTGTTGGAGGGTTAAAAATGAAAAATATCCAACGTTCTTGTTTAAAAAAAACAAAGTGTCCACGAATCAGAGGTTAGGACGGATCAACCGGTCTAATTTTTAGATTGAAAATTAACAACAGTGGATTCTACAATTTAATCGGTTTAATTTGAGTTAATATATGCCACGTGTACCATTTCTACGTGTCTGCATGTGTATCAAGAATCATTAGGAGTGGAGTATCAAATAACTCCCCGCTTCAAAAAAGGCACCTACGTAGACACGTAGACACCCAATGGCTCATGCAGATGACTTTTTCTATCCACCAAGAGCCGCCTTTTCTTATTCCTTTTTATGCTTTGAGATCCATAAGTCCCTGACCTTCCGTATACCTTGAAAATTGCCATGATGGGCACTCGCACAGCTATTCCTGGCTCGTGGGCACACGACGTAGCAGTTTGGAGAGATCTAGACCGTTTGTTGAGTTGCACTGAGTGTTGGATCGTTTTGAGCTGTACATTTTCCTTACGCGTGTGGGCCACCTGATAAGCACAACAACCATGATCATTTCAGTGGGGGCATCTATAGGTCCACCCTGATGAACGGCACAAACTTGCCCACGTCAGCCACGGGTATGCTGTGTGTGAGACGAGGTTTGCTAATTTCGTACGCGCGTGGTAACCGTACACACTCCACACGTGGGAACCTGAATGATATCTGAGTTTTCCATCAGGTGAGCGAACTTCCGGCATAGAAAGGGTTAATTTCTTGTCTCAGGTGGGCCACAGCACATCAAACAAATAAATGGTTAGAGAATTAATGGTCAATTTAAGTTATGCATTGTGGCCCACCTGATGATTAAAATCATAATATTTTTTAGGAAGAAAATTTAAACATTATTTATGAAATTATGAAAAGTTCAGATCGTAAAAAACTGTTTAATATTTACATATTGGCCCACTTGAATGCGTACGGTTCTACACGCGTGAGGAATTAGCAAACCTCTCAGTGGAGATATGCGAGTACGTCACTGCCACTTAGAGTTAGAGTCCCTTTCCGTCTTTGTAACCTTTCGATGGCGACGTAAGCGCGAGTTCGACTCTTTGCCGACTCCACAAAAAGCCAATCGCATGTGAGGACTGAGACATCTCTCTCTCATCTCCCACCTTCCTGCATCTTTAAGGATCGGTTTCTGGCCCACCAATTGGACGGTTATGAATACAACTGATGACTGGCCATGGCCTATCTTGGAGCAATGCACCCAATTGATGGTCTGGATCAGCAATACACGATCCTCCAAATCAACGGTTTGGATCATTGTGAGATGACATAGATTCAAAGGCTCAAGTCCCGACAGATCGCATTGCAATACGTGTTGTTGGAAGCTGCGTGAGGCCCACAGATATTTTCGTAGAAAATCCACTCCGTCCATCAGTTTTGCAAGTCCGAAATAGGACAGAAACGGAATCTTCCACCGTTGAAACCTTACTGGAGTTGATAATGTTGTTTATATTCCATCCGAACCGTTCATTAAAAAATAACTAAATTAAAAAGATAAGTGCTAAGGTAATCCAATACGAAGTTTCGTTTTCTAGATATCCTTCATCGATGGCGAGACTCATCTCATAAACGGTTTGGATCATCGAACATGGCACCAGATCTAACGGTCTGCTCCCACAGTATCCTATCCCAATTCGTAGGGATGTATTCTAGGAAACCTAAATACGAATGGAAGCGGATTCCGCGGTGCGTAACGCACTACGCTCAGCGTACAGAGTAAACTCTGTGAGGTCCACCATGATTTATGTATTTCATCCACTCCGTACATCCATTTCCCCAGATAATTTTAGACCTTGATCCAAAAAATGAAGCATATAGAATGTTAAAATGGACCACACCACAGGAAATAGTTGACTCCAACTCTACAGTTGAAAATTTCTTGGGGCCAAAGAAGTTTTGGATCAAGCTTATATTTGTGTTTTCCGTTCGTCCATGTCTGTATGATCTTATGAACAGGTTGGATGACAAATAAAAATCTCTGTGGGAGCTAGCAAGGTTTCAACGGTGGAAATCATTATCCCCACTATTTCTAGTGATATGATCCGCTTGATCTTTGGATATGCTTCAATTTTGGGCTCAACCTCTTAAATTAGATGAAAAAACGGATGGACGGCGTGGATAGACCACGTACATTTAAGGTGGGCTCAACTGAGTTTACTCAGTACCATAAGAGCTACCAAGTAACTCAGTAGGCAATCCGATTTCTAATTCCACACGCGGGTGGGAGACGGACACATCAAGAAGCAGGCGCACGTGTCACAATGTTACACACATCTGTGAGATCTGAGCTGTCCATCAGGTGATGTACATCTTTGGATCTTCTGACATAAAAGTCAGGTCATTTAATAACTCAGGTGGGCCACAGCATATTAAAATAAATTAGTGGTTTTAACCATCAATCAAATCTATACTTTGTGCCCACCTGAAGAATTAAAGTGTCTGCTTTTCTTATTTAGACAGAAGATCTAACATTATTTTCAACTTTATAGAAAGCTCATATCTCTTACATGTGTCTCATATTCTCACATGTGCCAACATATGGATGTGTAAGGTTCTATGCGCGCTTGGAATTAGCAAACAGGGTTCTATGTACATACTCGAGTTTCCGGTTCAGTCAAGTGGGTCCATGGCACTCTATCAAGACCATTGTTTTGTTTTTTTCCATCGTAGATGGACCATGCACATGATATTCTGAAATAATTCAATTATCAGTAAGCATCAATAAAATCAAACT
Source organism: Magnolia officinalis (assembly GCA_021015155.1). Lineage (NCBI taxonomy): Eukaryota > Viridiplantae > Streptophyta > Magnoliopsida > Magnoliales > Magnoliaceae > Magnolia > Magnolia officinalis. Next base: position 91,736,115 of record JAJHSJ010000006.1, on the reverse strand, counting down.
AATAGAATAATCAAAACTATTCAAATGTTTGTCATATAATGGACAATTTAAAAACGTCAATAAGTCATGTCATTTGGAATTCTTACCTGGCTCACCTAAGTTTTAGAATTGCTTTATTCATAGGGAAAGTATATATTTTGCTAAATACAAGTTTTGAATTTCAGTGAATTTCAATTACAAACTACAAAATACTTTTGAAGATTCAATTCACACCGATTTTATGATAATTGTGAATTTGATTTTAATGCATACCAAATTCAAGCTATTAAAATCTTAGCCGCTAATCCTGTGTGGCTTTTAAGTTGAATGTCGATATATTGTTGTATTTCTCTTTTCAACCATATGTTTGGATATCACATCTTAAAATGTTGCAACTAAAGGGGAATTTTGAAGAGTGGTCCATCATTAGTGGGTCCCTAAAGGCCAATGGTTCATTTATCATAGCTGAAAATTCAAGTACACTGATATACAAAATGAAATGTTTGAAAAATATAAAGTTGATGTTAGTTATGACAAAGAATATAATGGTAAGAACTTGCAACTACTGAGGTTATGAGTTCATTCCCATATTCCTACGTCGTATTTTCATCCTTTCTTCACGAGTTGAGAAAGGCAAATCAGGGAATAGTAATAGATTTACGGATAAACTTCAATACTAACTATTTTAAGAGATGCTTCGTCGCACTTGACCAATGCATTAAAAGTTTTCAATTGTATTTTTGAAAGGTGGTATATGTGGATGACGCTCACTTGAAAGCAAAGTATAAATATGTATTGTTCACGGTTATGGCGTTAGATGGAAATAAAAACATCCTTATGATAGCTTACGAAATTGGCGAATCTGAGAATAACAACAGTTAAAATTACTTCTTCAGAAGTTTACTGTAACACCCCGGATTTTTGTCAACTTGGAGTTAGACGTACTTAGGCAATGGGTCGATCCTAACACCTTATTAATTTCTCAGAACTAAATCCCAAAGTCTCAAATCCCATTTTCTACCCATTTCCTTTAAAATCTCACCTTTCACCACTTTATTTTTCAAATTTTTCTGAGTGCTTTTATATTAGATACAAATCTTAAAGTTTAAGTGATGAAGAACAATACTTAAACTAAAAATTACTATGAATAGTAAATAAATAAAAAAAATAGGTTTTTAACCATTAACCTTTTGGAATATCACAAAATAAGTAAGATATTTGGATAGATCAGCTTCTCCTACCCCAAAAACATATATTGCACGTCAAACAACTCATTCCGGTTTGCAAAGGGGACCCGAAAACACATCAAACAAACTCGGGGGGCCAAACGACACAAATCGGGGGGATCCGAGGTGGGTCCCGCACTTTTTCGTCACCCCGGGGGGGAGAACCTCGCCCCACCGACTACCCCTCGCCGGAAAGACCAGTGGTTGGACAGGACCTCGCCGGTTCCACGAGGCCTCGCCGTCCAGCGGGCTAGGGCAGGTCGCAGCGGGCCGGGCGACCCGTTTTTTGCAATTTTTCTGCACTATTCGTCCTACTTCAAAAAATCATATCTCCCTCAATATAACTCCGATTTAGGTGATTCAAAAGCCAAATTGAAACTTGATAAGTTTAGTTTTATATAAAAAAAAAGTAAAACATACGATAAAATTTTTATTATAATTAAATATAGGTTGTTGTGACAACTGTCTGAAAATCATCAGTTTGGACAACTGCTGCTTCGAGAATTTTTTAAAATTTTCTACAACACGAAACCTAATAAAATTTGGTAGAAATGAAGTAAACTTGATGATAAACTATTATAAAAATAATTAAAATAATATACTAATTAAAAGTGTCAGAAATGGGCATAGAACTGCCCTAGGACCATATTCTGTCGTAATTAGGGCATAATTTAGTTAAGTATTAAACTGAATACTCAATAGAATTAGCTTGAACCACTTTAAATATGAACTGCAAGACCCAAAATGAGTAGAACTGCTAATTCTACGTTACCTAGAAACTTAGGATTAATCTCTAAACCTAGTTGTTCTTGGGAGCACATTGAAACTCTGTATCGGACTTGGACAGCGCATCGAAAGTCCGATTACCGCGAAACTAAATGATCATGACCACCTTGCTGGGCTTGACAGCCATCTCGAAAATCAAATCTAGATAGTATCCAGAAACATACAACTTGAGCCTGGAGCGAAGTGTGTGAGAAACGTAAATATCTTTAGAAAATGAACTGAAACTTAAGTAAATTGAGTCGTTCGCTTGCGTGCCAAATTCTAAGTTTTCGAACCTTTAGAATCTGACCCAATTACACCCTCGGATCAGGAAAAATTTCTAACACATGTCAGTGTACTTGTGGCCCTGATTGAGTGGCGATAACTGTTGAACTGAAACTGGTCCGCCACGGTCGATCTGTAAATCCGATCAAACCGAAAACTTAACTGAAACTAGATCCACTGTCAGGAAGCTTAAGTCCGACTGCACACAGAAAAGGAGCCTCTAAAAGTGCTCCGTTAGATCGAAACAACTCTCATTTGGCTCTAACCTAAGTATATCATGGTCCTGGGGCCATTCCGGTCAGTTTTGGACCTATATAAGGACCTTAAACCCTTCCTCTCTCATTCCATACGAATTCTTAACCCTAGAAAAGAAAAGAGAGAGAAAAGAGGAAGAAAAAGAGAGAGTTGGCGTTTGCTTCTGGGATTCTTTTCTGACGCTCCACGTGCTTAACCGCCATATCTATATCGCTTTTCCGGTGATTCCGACTCCGTATTTGAGTAAGCAAACCTAACCCTAACCTGTTCTATAGTTTTAAATAGTGTAAGAGATGAAATAGCTAACATATTTCCTAATATAGGTTGTTGTTGTGTCGTAGGCAAAGACTCGATATACAAACTGAGTCCGTTACTCGTTTACCGACGAAAGGTGCAGACTATAAATGTTTACGTTATGGTTTTCAAGGCTTTCAATGTCAGTTAATGATTTATGACTGACTTGATTGGTATCACATGCTTAAATACGACGTTTCTCGCGTTATTATTATATATATATATATATATATATATATATATATATATTATATATATATATATATATATATATATATATATATATATATATATATATATGAACTATGTTGAATATAGTGTATTCCAGGTGTTCGTTGATATGATTGAATGAATATAGAATTTGGATCTATGCTTGCCATGATTATTAACTATGAATATATGCTTGTCGTGTTCGTGGCAACCCTTTTGAAAAAGGGCTTGCCAGGATATATGTTGGAACTAGTCTAATGCATGTATGTTAAAGTGTGTAGTCTATGTGTTTGTTGAAATGTCTGAATGAACATGGAATTATGAGTTGTGCCTGTCAGGTCTATGGAATGCTAATACATGTATTGTTGTGTATGTGACAACTCCTTGTTGCGAGTATTTGTCCACTTATATGTTATAACCAACATATGTTGTGTATGTTGATAAGTATAGTACAAGTGTTCGATAAAATATCTGTATGAGTAGTTATTAGATGAACTGTACTTAATAGGGTTGTTGGGATAGGATTCCCAACTAACTTGGTTATATGCATAAATTCCTTCTAGTCACTGTAATCTAGATAGTGCGGTTTCTGTAGAATATGTATATGTAGAAAGGCATGTGATATGTGTTTCATTATACATTTAAATGTTTTCCATGTTTACATTGGCTGTTAAATGTCGTATGATTATCATGTGTACATATTTCTCACATCAGAATATGTTTGGGACTATGGTAGTCCAGGCAATCGGTAACAGGCCCTGATTTGGTGGCTGAGGTTGTTTCGCCACGCAAGACGTGTTCGATGAATGAATCGAACCATACTTCGGTTGTGGACAGTAGTTAGGCCACACGGTGTGCTTACGCACTTCATGTCGATTGACTCGATGTGCGCTCGTACTAGTCGAGCTCGTCAAGTAACCCGATTGACCTAATGTATGTTCACCATGTATGGACGCTACTGCTTGAATCTAAGGTACCAAACTCACCAGTGAATCCCGTTAACCTTAGTACCTCGATCCGCTAAGACTCATGAGCCAGACATGGTGGTATAGGACACCGTGGTTAAGCTGTCAGCCTACGCTGGGGCGACGAGCCTCCCCGTATTGACCAGTGAGCAACACTGCCTCGTGAGCCGAATATGGTGGTATGAGACACTGTATTCGAGCTGTCGGCCTACACTGATCAGGTGACGAGCCTTTTGTAGTGACCTCGAGCGTACTCCGAGACTGCGTTGAAGCGACGAGCCTTCCCATAGCGACTAGAGTATAAACTAGGCCTACACTGATCAGGTGATGAGCCCTTTGTAGCGACCTAGAACAGCAACATCGTATGATATTTATTAGGACTGACGATCCTAGAATGGATCATTGTTTGGGAAATGATATAAAGGAGGTACCTTAGCTTCTCAATCCTACTGTATGAATAAACCTAAGTAAGAACCTAGTTAATCACGAGCATACACCGCATTACGTGTGCCTTTGCCGTAGCAGGTCAAGCGCTGAGGAAGGGTTGCATGCCGCGATCGTGAGATGAAGTCGCTAAGGGAGCGTAGGCGAGGGCATGCATCATTATTTCATATCATTCTTGCATTAACAAGAGTACTTAGGACCTGATTGTTGTATTGTGTTATCATTACTGCTTGACTAAATTGATAACATGTTAACCTTTGCTTTATAACTCCACTAAGTTGATCACTCACTCCCACGTTATGGGACGGCGTTTAAACACCAACCAGACCTTGTTTTAGTTTCAGATGATGGCGATGCTTACGAAGCAGAGCCGAACTTTATGATATCGATGAGGGTTTCTCCTTTATGCAGCTATCAGGCGGGTCTATGTAGACCATGTTCTGATCGACAGGGTTACAGGGGTGCTGATAAGATATCATTACACTTGTTATTTTGCACTTTTGAAACACCCATGTATATTCATTTTGTTCATTTTTTATGTATACATGTATATATTTAACCTGATAACATGTTCACACTCTGGAGACTTACAACAGTTTATATATTTTATATATCTATCATAGTCTTCTGCTTGCGTAATTTAACTGTCTCTGGAGTATGATATGTTGTTTTGGCATAATCTCAATCATGTTTAATGCACTAACACAGACAATATTTAATCATCATTATTTATGTTGTATAAGTGATGCGTTGGAATTCGGGAGTGGAGTTTATGCTCGACCTCCGATTTTCAGTGCGTTACATTTACGACGTGCAATTGCACCATATGTGGACATCATTATTATATCAGATTGTCATAAAGTATTAATCAGCGAAGAAAAAGTCGTGTTCCTTAAGGCACATGTCATGGTTATTGTACACACAATATCTTAGCAAATATGATGCATGTATACAAGAATGAGAGATTGAAAAAGTACCATTAAGCAGCAGCTAAGACACGGTGGAAAATCATATTTAAAGAGGTCATGCAATCTGTAACAATGGTCAACCCTTCTGCTCATAATTGACCTAATAATAAAGAGAGAGAAAGATAAACATCTGTGTTTTTTCCGAACAAAAAATACAACATTATAACAACAAACATAATTAAGAGCGGAAATGCATTTTAGAAACATTTGAGAGAACATTCGATCACGAAACTTCTTGATGATGTGAGAAAGAAGATATAAGATTTCTTCATCATGAGAAGAGAAGATGTCATCGATTTTACTGGATCCATGAGTGAAATCTTATATGAGTAAACTATCAGAAGAAGCACAGAAGATAGTATGTACAACGATATTTACAGATGAGTATGAAATGAGAGGGGGTTATACTGACGTAGCGAAACTGAGCAAAACTTAATGTAGATTGGTGAATACGGTGTAATTGTTGCCCTGTGTGCATGTAATTGTAGCTTGTAACAAGTATCAACGCAATTATTACAATTATTGTTTCCAGTTCTATTCATCACAAATTTACCAACTTGCATATTGGGAATCGGTGTACCCAATCCCTAATAGTAGTCAATGGAAAACAGCGGTAGATGTTAAAGTGATATGCTATAAAAAGAAATTCACCAATTTAGAAGATACAGTTTGGAAGATGGAAAATTGGAAGAATTACTCTAAGTGTAAGCGAATGGGTTACAATCGGATGACATGCACTTACCTTCCATCCGTAAGTAAAAAATGATTTATTTTTTAATTATATCTGCCACTTTTTATAATTTGAAAGATTTTATTATCCATTTTTTTATATGTATAGTGTAATAGCCACTTATTGTGAAGTAATGCTCAACAAGTCAAATATCACCACATTGTAGAAATGTATGGATTAATGTTTCCACTAATATCATTGTAATTTACTATGAATCGTTAACATTCGTTGTGAATCACCGATATTAATAGTGGACAACAGATAATATCAACAGGCTAATATTAATATCCGTGGTCCATTGTGAATATCAATGGAATTCACTGTGAATTGTTGATATTAACGACGAACTATTGATATTCAATAGGCCACTGTTAATATCCGCGATCCACTGGGAATATTAATGGAATTCACTATGGATCGCTAATATTAACAGAGGATCGCTGATATTCATAGTGGACCGCTGATAATATCAGTGGGCCACTGTTAACATCTGCGGTACACGGTGTATAACAGTGGTTCACTGTTAATATTAGCAGTCCTCCAGTCTAACATTCTCCCCTTCAACATTCATTCATTTTAACATTTCTCAATTTTTCCATTCCGACATTATTTATTATAAATATCATCGCATTCATTCATTATACCAATCGTCACTCATCTATTGCACCAATCATCGCATTCATCCATTACAAAAAATCATTCATTACTCTCATGAAAAGAATGATTAAATTAAAATAAGAATCACGAAAATTATCCATCACACTTATAAAAATACATTTGATACATTCTACCACAAAAAATAATAATTTAAAATACTTCATCTTCCTAAAAAACAAATCTATGTGCAGTTTCATTCTGAACTGGGTGTTTTATGTCTATCACTTGTATCTAGTCTACTATCTCTTTTACCTTTTAAGCCTCAACCGGTTTGATACTTTTTGGATGATACTTCATATATTGTGGAAGACAGTCAAAGGATAGGGTCTATCTGAGTTTCTTAATTTCATGTTGTAATATAATATAAAAGTTAATATTAGTTGAAAAAAATGACATCCAACAACGATTAGGAATGAGAAAAATGTCATAAGAAACTTTACACCATTATCCCAAAAAAAAAGGTATTCCAGATCCACACCATCTATCCATTTTTCCAAATCATTTTAGAGCATTATCACAAAAAATGAAAGAGATCCAATTATCATGTGGACCATACCATAGGAAGGTGATTGGCCATTAACAACCACAGAAGTTTTGGATCAAGATGATATTTGTTTTTTTTTTTTTTTAATCTTCATCCAGGCTTATGTGACATTATCAACAAATTTGATAGCAAATAAACACGATGGAAACATTAAGGTGCGCCCTAAGGAATTTTTAATGATAGATCATTCAATCATTGATGTTTCCTATAGTATGGTCCACCTGATTATTGGATCTGCTTCATTTTTTTAGATAATGCCCTAAAATAATATGGAAAAACGGATGGATAACGTGGATACATAATACATGCATCAAGGTGGACCCTACCGTAAGGGCTGCACTGTCATGGGTCAGGCCGAGGTCTCATCTAATCCACTCCCATCATGGTTTATCCTACTCCCATGCTTTGTGGTGTATGTTGTCTTTTTAGCTCGCAATTTCTATCATGTAGCCCAATAATGATTGTGAAAAAGTCCAATTCAAAGGTAACCGTAATAATTGATATCCAATGGTGACTTGCCTAAAAATCTATCAAATAAAGTAAAATTGGAGTTTTACTTCAACAACGTGGAATTACTCTAGTAAAATTCAACCTTATTTTGTCATCAAAATATTATGAGCCCCACCATGATGTATGAGTTATATCCATCTAGTTCATTTTTTTTATTTTTTTTCAAAACATTTAGCATATAAGCCTAAAAATAGAGCAAATTCAAAGCTTAAGTAGACCACACCAAAGAAAACAACTCATACATCATGGTGGACCACACCAAAAAAAATGTATTCCAGATCCACACCATCCATCCATTTTTCCAAATCATTTTAGAGCATTATCCTAAAAAATGAAAGAGATCCAATTATCATGTGGACCATACCATAGGACGGTGATTGGCCATTAACAACCACAGAAGTTTTGGATCAAGATGATATTTGTTTTTTTTTTATCTTCATCCAGGCTTATGTGATATTATCAACAAATTTGATGACAAATAAACACGATGGAAACATTAAGGTGCGCCCTAAGGAATTTTTAATGATAGATCATTCAATCATTGATGTTTCCTATAGTATGGTCCACCTGATTATTAGATCTACTTCATTTTTTTAGATAATGCCCTAAAATAATATAAAAAAATGGATGGATAACGTGGATACATAATACATGCATCAAGGTGGACCCTACCGTAAGGGCTGCACTATCATGGGTCAGGCTGAGGTCTCACCTAATTCACTCCCATCATGGTTTATCCTACTCCCATGCTTTGTGGTGTATGTTGTCTTTTTAGCTCGCAGTTTCTATCATCTAGCCCAATAATGATTGTGAAAAAGTCCAATTCAAAGGTAACCGTAATGATTGATCTCCAATGGTGACTTGCCTAAAAATCTATCAAATAAAGTAAAATTGGAGTTTTACTTCAACAACGTGGAATTACTCTAGTAAAATTCAACCTTATTTTGTCATCAAAATATTATGAGCCCCACCATGATGTATGAGTTATATCCATCCAATTCATTTTTATTTTTTTTAAAAAACATTTAGCATATAAGCCTAAAAATAGAGCAAATTCAAAGCTTAAGTAGACCAGACCAAAGAAAACAACTCATACATCATGGTGGACCCACATGATTTGCCTTTATCTTTTGCTTTCTTTTTTTTAGAGATAACAATTTATTTTATTAAAAAGGAAAAGAAAAGCGAAAAAAAATAAAAATAAAGTCAACGAGTTAATGGCTTGATTAGAGTCCAATAAAGAAAAGATTAAAATCCTTAAACTTAGATTATTTGCGGCGCATTCTGCTGTTATGCTTAACAAGCTACTCAACATCAATAATTAAAAAAAAAAAAAAAAAACATTATAAAACATAAACTTGTAGTTGACATTTTGCAGTTGAAATCTAAATCACATGGTAGACTAACTATATTTTTAAGTTCTCAAAATATATTTTATTTAAATATCCATGCCAGGCTTTTAAATATTCAAAGTTTGTTTGACTAATATATAATCTTATATAATTAATATAAATACTCCAATAAAGAAAAGATTACAATCTTTAAACTTGGAAGCATTCGCGGCTTATTTTGCTGCTAAGTCTAGCAAGCTATTCTCAACATCAATAATTAAAAAAACATTATTAAATCTAAACTTGCAGTTTACATTTTGCAGTTGAAATCTAAATCACATATCAGACTAACTATATATATTTTTAATTAGTTCTCAAAATATTCATATTTTATTTAAAATATCATTTCAAAGCTTTTAAATATTCAAAGTTTGCTTGCCTTATATATAACCTTATATAATAATATAGAGGAATAATTATCAATTAGGTTGGGTTTGGTTGCACTAGCCATCACGAAATTTCATGATTTGGATTCCATTATTTTTTTACTAAGGATTGACAATCTCAGTGGTCAACCATCTTTATCTAAGTATGTGATTGGATTAATTAAAACGAGATGAACTCATTTTTAGGAGAAATGCTCGTATTCAACGGTTGAACCATAAATCAACCTATAGACGGTGGATAAAATCCAATCTTTTGAATGTGCCAAATCCAGCCCATCCAATACGTGGTCCCACCATAAGGACAGCCTAGCTTTGAAGTCACCTCATTTCACTCCACAAGTTGGCCACACCATAGTAAGAGACGTTTGCCGTTGATATTACGAAGAAATATAGATGGGCCCCACCTAATGGGTGGATTAGGCTGTTTTTTTTTTTTTTTCCCAAGACGGTCTTTCATGGAAGGGCGAACCTGTGGAACGGATTGGGGAGCGGATAAGGTGAGGTCCTTACCGTAGGGCCCACCTTGATGTATGTATTGCATATCCACGCCGTCCATCCTTTTTTCCAGGCCTGTTTAGTGTAGGATCCCAAAGATGAAGTATATCCAAATTTCAGGTAGACCATACTGAAGGAAACCATGGTGATTGAACATTAAAAACTTCTTGTGGGGCACAAACGTTATGGATAGAAATGAAATTTTCTTTTACCCTTCATCTAGGTTTTTGTGACCTTATCAATAGGTTGGATGGAAAATAAATATTAAGAAAACATTACAGTGGGCCTAGGCAGATTTTAAAGATGGGACATTCATTTACTATTAGTTCTTCTAGTAGGGTCCACAGGCCCCCTAATCCGATCCCAAACAGATTGGACTTTTACACAACTATGACAGGATTAGGATTTAAAAATAATAATAATCCGCTGGAGTGTTCAGGTAATCAAAGCTAGATCGGGTCCAACCGGATCCAATCTTAAAACCATCCCACGTCGTTGTCATCATTTCAACAATCGTTAGTAAGGCATGCATGCACAATCCAGGCCGTTGAGACTGTCCATTTTGGATGAAGCACAACCGTAAGATCTCACTCAATCCCGATTGTCCAATCGTGACCATTGAATTGATGGTTAGAAATAAGATGGTTAATACGTCAACAGGCAAAGTCAGATATTGGTAGTCGTCTAGCCATTGTGATTTTTGTGAAGTTCTCAATCAACAATCGGACCACATTTTCAACGGTGGATCGGTGTGCACGCATGCCATGAGGTAAGCAATTTATTGTAAGTGGTAATTGAAGTTGGCTAATTCCACGCGAGTGTAGAGTGGCACACATCCACACGCAGCACACATGCAATATGAGATATACGTGTGAGATCTGAGCTTTCCATAAGGTTGTAAAAAAACATTTGAATTTCTTCCTAAAAATTCAGACAATTTCACTATTCATATGGGCCACAGCATGCCAAGTAAATCGACGGTTAAAATATTTTTTCCTATCCAATTATTTGTTTTGATATGTTGTGGCCCACCTTGGTATGAAATGACCTGATTTTCCTGGCAAAAGATCTAAAAAGTGTATCTCGCTTTAAGGGAAGGTCATATCTCACGCGCGCTTTATATTTGAACGTGTCCACGTGTGGGAACGTACGGTTTCCACACGCGTGTGGAAGTAGCAAGCATTTCGGCAGTCCCTTTTAATCCACTTATCATGATGTGGTGGGCCACTTGGTGGCCACGTGTACTTATCAATCATGACGTCCATGTTGTGGGCCAGACCGTGGATTCTCCATGTTGAACCGTGTCCATGGAACCTGTGTGGCTTCACACGTGGTGGGCCAAACCATGGATTTCTCCATCTTGAACTGTGTTGAACCTGTGTGCCTTGACTTGTGGTGGGCAAACAAAGCCGGTCTCGCTGCACGTGCCAAAGTGGTATCTGTGCCAGATCCTGAGTGTCATTGAGATGGGAACGTGTGGACTGAACTTCCATGCAATTTGCCATCCTGTCGTACGGTTGGGAAGGCGATAATGAATCTCGACGGTCCATCAGATAAGCGTTGTTCACCAGTGGGACCCATTTATGCTGAAAACTAGGGTGCACAGCCACAACCAAAATCTCCTTCATCAAATGACTACAACCGTATAACCAATGAACATTTTGGGACACATTCAGTTTCAACCGTTCGTTTGCAAAGATCAGGCGCTTCAGTGTGCAATCTGTCCAGTGGTTGATATTTCGCCACGGTGGCCAAAATAGGGAGTATTCTGCGTCTACCAAAAGTAGGGATGGCCTACAAAAGACCGCTCGTGTGCCTTTTTGCCTCACCAATCACCATCACTTGATAAAGGGACCCACCAAAGCAAAAGCAAAGAGGGGCGCGGGATCCACCAAAGGTGGGTGGAACCTGACTGCGGTGCCCACCGTAATATGTGCCTTACATCCACACCGTCCATCCATATTGAAAAATCTTTTTAAGGCATGATAAAAAAAATAATAATAATAATAATAATAATAATAATAAATAAAAAAGCAGATCCAAATATCAGATGGACCATGATACAGGAAACAGTAATAACTGACCATTAAAAACTTCATGTAGGCCGTAAAAGCTCTGGATGAAGATAATATTTGTGTGACCTTATCAAAAAGCTGGATGGCAAACAAACATCCTGGTGGGGATTCAATCACGACTGTTTCCTGCGGTGTGGTCCACCTAAGATTTTTATCTGCTTCATTTTTTGAACCATGCTCTAAAAAGAGGTGTAAAATGGTTGGACGGCGTAGATGTAAGGCACATACATCACAGTGGGCCCCACATTCAGGGTCCCACCCCACCTCGATGGATACGGGGATGCACCAAAGTCGTACCCAAGTGGCGGGGATTCTTCAACCAGAATATTAGCCACCTATTTTCCCGTATATTATAGAAGACTCATTATTTTACTTTTAATTGTCCAATTGATATATTTTTATTAGATGGTTAGGATTGCTTGATCAGAATGATTTTGGTACATGCTCTATCCACAATGGTACCCACAATTTGGACGGTGTGAATTGCTGTAAATCAGTGCCGCATGCGGACAGATTAATCACTATCATTTTATAAAATGGTCCTAAACGTTAGATGGGAGCATATTGTAATGAATGTGTTTTATCCACGTAAATGTATCATTTTAAGACATGAGCCCAAAGGTGGCAGATAAAAAGCTTATGTGGACCACACCACATGAAACAGTGGTGACAATGACACCGGCAGTCGAAACTTTCCTAGTGCCCGATGTGTTGTTTATTTGATATTCAACTTGTTCATAAGATCACACTGACATAAATGAAGGAAAAACATAAATATCAACTTGTTCCAAAACTTTCATGGCCTCACTGAGGGTTTCGATGGTAGGCGTTCAACTCTACTTTTCACATGGTATGGTCCACTTGAACCTTATCTATCTCCATTATTAGCTCATACTGTAAAATGATATGTCAAAATGGATGAAAGACGTGGATATAAAAACACATGAATTCCAATCCTATGCTTGCCACAAATTATAAATAATAATTTTTTAAAAAAATAAAGTAAATAAAATAAAATAAACTCCTGCTTGTTACAAGTTGATTGAGCCACATCATCACACACTATATTTAATGTAGCAATGAGGACAATGTATTAGTAATGTATGGACCAATCATGATGTAGAAAAAGAAGATTTTTCTATTTGTGACAGGTAGAGGTTTCGGATTCAAAACCCATACATTGCTGGGTTCGCCTCTAGCAAGGTATTGACAACAGTACTCAATCCACATCCAAATTGGTGAAGCGGACTAGCAATTGGGGGTGCAGACGCTTGTCAGCAAAGAGCCGACCAATGTTCAAAAGGATAATAGTGGCCGGCGGATTAATGAAATCATGCCATGTCATGACCTCCTACTCCACTCATAAGAAGGAATTTGTGGTGAGCCAAACGACACATGCTTGGTGTTGGGATAGGACTGAATTTGGTTGGCGCATGTCCTATTGCCGGAGTTGGGTACAATTAAGAACACATTCTATATAATAACTTTCAAACATGCTTTGAGTGGACTTAAGGTTTAAATTAGACGGTGACCGCTCAAATACCTAAGCTTTGCAAGGCCTGCCATGGTGTATGGATTTTATAAACTTTGTCCACATATTTTGCCAACTCATTTTAGGACATGAGCCGAAAAAATAAAGTAGATCCAAATCTATGGTGGACCACACTATAGAAAATGGTGACGATTCAACACCCACTATTAAAAACTTTGTGGGGGCACGAAAGTTTTGGATCAAGCTGATATTTTCTGTTTTCCTTTCATATGGGCTCGGTTTCCCTTTCACCTGGGTTTGTGTGGCCCAATCAATGGGTTGGATGGCAAACAAAAATAGATGGACAAGTGGATTTCTCACAAACATCTCAGTGGGCCCCACCTAGCATCCTTGCGCAGGAACTTCCTGCGAAGGGTTTGGCAGGAAATCTACATCCCATAAAAGAAAGCAAATCAAAGGCTCAAGTGGAGCATACACCACATGAAGCAGTGGTGACAATGATGCTAATCGTTGATAACCTTTTCAAAGCCAACCATGATGTTTATTTGCCATTTAACTTGTTCAGAATTTCATATAGACCTAGATGCCACCACGAAGCTTTCACTGGTAGGCGTTCAATCTCATGTACTTCCAGTAATGTGATCCACTTGAGCCTTTGATCCGTCTCCTTTTCAGGCTCATGAACTAAAAATGATCTGGAAAAATGGATGAACGAAGTGGATAAAACACTGCATCATGGTGGGCTCATAGAGACCCTGCTAGGACTTTCCATCTCTTGCAATGTTCTGGTGGGGTAGTACCTAATCCGCGTTCATTTATGGAAGAGTTGGTTGATACAATGCTAGTGTGATCTTCTCTGGCATGGATTGCATCCTGCAGGATCTCTGCGGGTTCCACAATGATGTATGTATTTAATCTATGCCATCCATCCATTTTTTTTCATATCATTTCAGGACACGAGCCTAAAAATATGAGGCAAATCTAAAGCTCAAGTAGACCAGACAATAGGGATTGAATGCCTACCATTAAAAACTTCTTGGAAGTTAGAGAAGGTTTGAGCAAGCTGATAATTGCATTTTCCCTTATTCCTTCATTTGGGCCTATGTCACCTTATGAATAGGTTGGATGGAAAATAAACATCATGGTGGGCCTTAGGAAGGTTTCAGCAATGGGCATCATCATCACCATTGCTTCCTGTCATGTGGTCCACTTGAGCCTTGGATTTGCCTTCCTTTTGGCCTCATGTCTTAAAAGATCTAACATAATGGATGAACGGTGTGTATAAAACATATACATCACAATGGGCCTTATAGAGTTCCTAGCAGAGGCAAGACACATTGTGCATGTATGATGTTTCCTACTTGTACACAGACATTGTACAATACACATAAATCAAATTCACTAGTCCAAAAGTTGGCCCCACCTTGGGTAGGTCACAATATGAAAATCAGATTGATTGATTGATTGCATATATTCTTTGTTGAATTTGTTGGCTTTCAGTTTGTTTTCTTTCACGTGTAATGTGTGTCTACATGTCAGAATCGATAAAGCAACTTGATCCAAACTGATAAATTTTGATCCCAAGTGCATAAATAAGCAGATACGTGTAATCGTATATGATTAGAATCTAAGGAGATCGGTCGCCTACTCAGCTACTTTAGAATTTTATAATGATCAGACAATAATTACAGGGTGAGATTATTCATCCAAATATGGGTTAAGCTTTATCTTCTACAAAAAAAGACTTTTCAAAATAACAACACAATCAAACAAAAGAAAAATCTTACAATCAATTACTATGAGTGACTATAAGAATGTGTTTCTTGAAAGAACTGTGTGATATTGTATAAATAACAAATCTAGCTTATAAGTATAGATTTGAATTAAAATTATAAACTACATTTAAGAATTATCGTAATCTTAGGATAAGTAAAGATAAAAGATAAATCTGATTTGATTTAATTGTATGTTGGATTTGTAAATGATTCTTGCTTCGTAAATTTCTCATGTTATTTATAAGTTCAATGGTAGCTTATTTTTTTATATAATTTTTTCATTACTCCAACTGTTATAATAGTCTAAGAGCTTCTCTTTAAATCATTCTTTTATTACGTTTTCCTCTTATGATTGTTCCTCTTCTTCTAACTAGGTTTTGTATATCTCAGTCACCTATCATATCTTGAGCTTCTCAACTATTATTTCTATTTACTCATTAAATTTTAGATAATTCTGCCGTATTCAACCAATGACACGTGGCACCCACTTTCATAAAAAGCAATTAAAAGTATCACATGTCACCTTCCTAATAATCTTTTCCAAAATGATTAGAAAATATGGTACAACAGAATTCAAACCGTTTTATTCCTTCATTTTACATGTTCTGTCGATGCCTATCAACCAGCCAGTTATGATATTATACCAGCACGCTATTTGGTTTATCATCCATTTAAAGTAGGACCATAGCTTTGATGGTCCAATTCAAGTTATATAAATGTCACATCCTGAATTTATTGGTGCATGCTTATAAAATCATCCACTCCGCCAGACTACCAAAATTCACAAAGTTAAGCTCGAAGTTAGATGGACGACGTGAATCGCGGCAGTCGTGCCAACATGGAGCACGTGTAGGATATCGATGGCATTCATTACCTGGAATCAAGGCTTACCGAGCATGTCCAACCTCGTAATTCAGGAAAATCCACCGACGAGGGCAGAAAAAATAAAAAATGATATTTAGACAAAAACGACGAACGGTCTATATTCAGCGGCTGTACGTGAGCTTTCATATCCATCGACTCCACCATGTAATATATGTATAATATATCTGACCGTTAAAAGCGTTAAACACTATTTTTATCACCTGAAATGAGAATCAGTCCGATCAAATCATTTGGTGGGCCAAAAAGGACTGAGTCATACCGTTGAATTTCGGATGATTTCAAATTTGGGTCTCTCAATTAGTGAACCGTCCTGATTTTCACACCATGTGATCATTGCCATTTGTCCACAACTTCGACGACTCAGATTTTCAATAAAATTTAAAATTCTGTTGTAAAGGAACCGCTGTATGTGAAGTTCACATACAGCTTCTTTGGTATGTGATCATTTCTCAGAAAAAGAAAAGGCCGATAGTTATTCTATACTCCGGCTCCCTGTGACGCTTCATACGCAGGCACTCAGAAATCATACACGTACCATAAATTAACTCACTAAACCGACCTAAATTGTGTAATTCACTATTTTAAAGTCAAAATACCCAGAAAGTTTCATCGAACAATCCTAACCTCTGATCCTTGTCCGTTGAAACAGGACCGTTGGATGTTTTTTATTTTTAAACCGTCTAATAATTGCCCATCAATCTGATACTCAAATCATAAAATAAATTTAACTTTTTTTAATACCATAATACATCTGAGATCCATCACTGGGAGGGTTTATTTTAAATCAGTCGTATTCCAAATATGTAATTTCTAAGTAATTTTTAAGCACTTGCATGTTCTCCTACACCATCAAAGTATAATATTTTCTATTAAAATGATAAAAAATGAGCTTTTGATTCATGGCACCCTCCTTTCCGCCACACGCTAAATAACTCTCTTTTATTATAAGTCTTTCCTTTTTCCATACGATATCCCCTAAAATAGGTCATGATTATTTATTTTAGTAATTACAGCGTGAATCTCAATGATTGTAATGGGCCTACTTTTTTAACAGTAAAACTAAGGAGATGCAAAATATGTGGTTTATCCACACCGTTCATCCGTTATGCTAGAGCATGAGCTTAAAAAAAATGAGGTACATCCAAAACTCAAAAAATAAGGTAGATTTAAAGCTCAAATGGACCACACTATTTGAAAAACACCTAGGGGCCACTGATTCCTTTGATGTGGGCCACATGAGTGTAGATCTGCCTCAAGTTTTTACTCACACTTCAAAATTTTCTCATAAAATGGATGGACGGCACTGATATGTCATATATTTATACATATATATACACACAATGGGACCATAAATTTTAACTATTCATTTTGGACCGCTTTTGCAAAAAATAATACAAATATTTTTCAAATAGGTGAAAATGTAATAATTACTTATTTACAGGTATATTTAGAAAATCAAGTAAGTTCTAAATGCATCCTTAGATACCACGCAACAACTCTCTTTTCTTTTTTCGTACATGGTTATAAAAACACCTCATTACCATCAACTGCTTGTTTGGTGGTAATGAATACATATGGGTAAAAAGGTTCATTTGATTGATGATAAACAATGGTAATTAAAATCAATGTGAAATTGAATGCATCAAAATCTTGTGGATTGGAATCCTCTTAAAAAATTTAAAATCTTATGCTTAATGTTGATGCATAAATTTGGTTAGCTCTCTCTGGACCTGCGTACCTGTAAAAGGAATGGACAAGGAAAACCCTGACTAGAGCAGGGGATCCTCTAATGCTTAAGTCAGGAAAGGGATCTGAGTCTAGTCGAGTATTGAGGGTTTAAAGTTCAAGATTGTGCGTACATTTCACTATTTATAACTTAGGAGAGGCGATGAAATAGAGGAGATTCCCCTAATTAGTAAGCGCGTATTGTAGAGGGATTCAGATTCAAAGTGTGAGGCGAATCTTCCAAGATACTCGGCGAAGATCTTGAGATCCCAAGCATGTCACGAATATCCTCCAAAGACTTTGGACGGATCCCTGTCACGATGAATTTCCTAAGTCTTCGGCTAAGATCTCAAATGGATGTGATCAGACATTGATGAGAGGCAGGCTAAGCCGACCTGAAGCGTCCCGACCTGGGACACACTAACCTGGGTCATGCCGACTCAAGTAATGCCGACCTGTCTCCTTAGTCGAACTAAGGGACAAGGTGCTCTTGACGAACTGTGGAGACCTTGGAATCGATGGAGGTAATGCTCTTTCGGGTGTTTAGGCAGGTCGGCAGGTGTAACACCCTGAAATTTGGGGGTCGTGCATGCACTCGACTCCCAAGTTCTCGGGTAACATTTATGCTAATTTTTATTAATTTGCGTTTAATAAGGTTTAACTGCGCAGCATGGAATTTCTTAGAACATGAAACATAATCACAACTGGTCTAATGAAATGAAAGAGATCATATATATATATATATATATATATAATATATATAATATATATATAATATATATATATATATATATATATATATGTATGTACATATACACAACACACACAAGTCCAAAAGAATGTAAATGGGTCGCTCAAGGCGTTGCCCAACAAAATCACAAAAGAAAATGTTATGTCTAAAAAGAATGATGAGTTGAGTACCTCCAACACCCAGCGATCCAAATCCGTCTACTAGGCTGACGGGGAACCGTTCATCAGCTGGAAGTAGGACAACTCGTCCCCCTCCTCAAGGCTCGCGCCGCTAGGCTCCTCATACCTTGCATCACCTGCGTCTACGAGAGAGTCTGGTTGGTGTTTTAAAACACCGTCCCAGAGTGGGAGTGAGTGATCAACTTAGTGGGTGTTATTAGTCTTAAGTTGTAACAAGCATAAATTATATTATAAACTTAATGAAAGACAATCATTCACAAACACCTAATTAATCTTATTAATGCATATGCATGATAAATGATATGATGCATGCCCTCGCCACAACACTCCCTCAAGCGACACCGTCTCACGATCGCATATAACAACAATCCCTCGTTGAGACCTCGACTATCGAGTCGCCAACCTAACTAGTGCGATGCGATATGATAGTGTTAACCGAGTTCTTAATTAATTTCATTCATCCAGCAGCTTAAGGAGACTGATACACCCCACGTATTAATGCCCTCAACTGGTTGTGATGCGTAGGCCCCCCAACGTGTGAGGCCAGGGCTCTGCAATCCTTGATTCCGTCGGATTCCCCATCTCCGACTTCAAGCACATGGGGAGTGCTAAAAAAAGGGATCGCTCGCGGTCACTACGAGGAGTCTTGTCACCCCAGCGTAGGCCGATAGCTCGGACACAGTGTCTCATTCCACCATGCCCGGCTCACGAGTCGGTGGATCGGTTTCAATTTGGTTCTAGATGGGCTACAACAGTTGAAGGGTGTTCCAGGTTCCATACATATGTGAGCAGACATGGTTAACAAACAAGGTTGGTCAGTAAGTATATTAAACTGCACGAGTTCAGGCGAGCACGTAACTGACGATATCGGGTACGAGAGACCCATATAGTCTAACTACTATCGCCCACACGCACCCGCCCAAATCCATGGGTTTGGCTCGGGATAGTCCTACCAACGGAACCACCGTCTCTCTCCTTGGATTCCTTACCAACCCAGGGGTTTGATGGTATTCACTAACGCTTCAACAATCAGGGTGGATCTACTAACACAAGCGACATCATGCATTCATATTTCCAAACAAAAATTCAAAATTTCCTACAATGCAAATGCTAACAATATTATGAAATAAAGGTACACGCGGGTTGTGTGGGTTAGTGAGGAGATCAAGAGCTATAAACCATTCATAACAAAAACATGTAACAAGGGCTAATGCTAGCATACCATATATTAAGGACTTAAGCAAGCACATCTATACAACAAGAATTAATGTATAATGCAACATATAACTATAAGGGATTATCACACAAGATCAAGCAATAATGAACATGCATTCATAAAACCCATGCCCAATCATGTTGAGGAACAACAATCATGCCGTAATCAATCCATGTTAATTTAAAGGATCTAAAATGTAAGGTCTAGCTTAGGTTTTCTCTAGATTATTCAAATACATCATCCAAGCAATCATAATCATTAGATTCATACTAAAATTGATGCTAGGCCACCTAAGAATAATAGTCTGCACCTAATTATGATCGGAGAGTGAAGAGACGATCCTAACGGCGCCGAGTCCGTAGGCTTGAAGTGTTGGGGCCCTACATGGTGTATAATGCACAAGGATCAAAGATAAAGCTGAAATTCATGAAAATTAAAGGGATAATCACCACATTACCTTAATTAGGGTGAGATCCCTCTTTCAACAATAAGAAATTTAGGGATTTTGAGAGAGAATGAGAGAAAGAGGTCGGAATAGACAAGATCCGGCCGTTGGGGGTGCATGCAAGGCGGTGGCTCCCACTTTCTCTCTCACTCTCTCTCTCTCTTTTTCTTCTCTTTCTCTCTTTCTCCATTTCTTTCTTCTAGGGTAAATTCGTATGGGGAGAGGGGGTGCCCAAATGAGGCCCTTTTATAATGTCAGATTCGGTGTAAATGGCCCCAAGGGCTAGGTTTTTACTATACTAGCCTTATGGGAGGATCTTTCTAACCTGTAGGGCCCATTATGGGGCGTACATATTGATATACACCGTAGGATAGTTAGTCCTAATGATGATCTACGTCTGGATATGATCGGCCCGCCATTTGGATGCGCCGATTGATAGATATAATTAGAAGTCTGTTCAACGGTCACCGATGGTCGATCGGGGCCGTGGCTATACGAATATGAGTAGGGAAATATCCTTACTCCACATGTGAAGTTTGATCGTAAACCGACGGTCCGAAATCCTCAACTTTGCATAAGAGTGGACGACCCAATTCACTTAAGTTTCAGTCACTTCTTTTAGGGTATTTGCACTTCTCATGCACTCGCCCTTTGGCTTAAGTTGAGCGGTTCTGGACAGTACCCAGGTCTGACTTCCGCGATGGACGTCAACCCCAGTAAGACGGACATTATCCTATAGTTTTGGAACTAGTGGCCCACCAACGAGCGGTCTAGAGCTTGTTCGGGAAATCAAGACATTTCTATAATGAATTAGGTATTAAGATTTCTCGTGAGCAATGATTAGGGTTAGGATTAACTATGTTCATAGTGTGGCCTATTTATAAGTAGTGAAAGTGGAGATTTGGTCATGTTTACTCTAAACCGTCGGTTTTATGCTAAAAGAGTAATGGGGTTGATTTGGTCTATTAGTCAAGATCCGGGCCTTATCTGACTTGGCCCCGGTTAGATTTTTAATTTAGTCATGATTGTCTCGTTTAGTTAGCGATGGGTTAGTTAGATTTGGGTCCTATATGAGTAAATTATGGGGCTACACCTAATGTTCAAGTGATCGAGTGGATTCGTTGGCTTCCTACGATTGATTAATCAGACTTGTGCGATTCTTTACTGGTTCCACCCATGTATAAACTAACATTAAGTACTAATGGTCAGTAAGTGATATTATAAGAAAAAAATTCAATGATTTTTGGAAATCGAAAACAGTGAAAATCCAGGATGTTACAGCAGGTGTTCCGATCTAGTGATGGGATGCCGAGCTGGATCTTACTTCTTGCTAGGGTTTTGAGCAAGGGATTGAACTTATCATCGTGTCCGACCTGGAGAAGTGTGCAAGGTCCCGACCTGATCATTCATCATTAGTCGGCCTATTTTCCCTACAACAGTAAGCCCCCCTACTTCTAAGTCTGCGAAGTGGGCTTGAGAAGTAGGTCGAACCCTGGTTAGGTCGGACCGTTGCGACCAGAGGTGTTTAGTCGATTCCTAATTAATGTTGACTTTAGGCAGCATGCGCGAGATTCAGGGTGTATCTGCAATCATGACACATGATGCTCGAGATGGTATACTTGTGACTTGAGGCTACATGCACTGTCAGAGAGACTTTTCGGCGTCTGACCAGTGGGGTGGTGACGTGTGGTAGTTGAATTTTAAAAAATGAGCCCATGCTTGTTTGGTTTTCCAATTACAATGGTAAATAACTATAAATAGATAATGATTATTTACTTTTATAATTATGCGATGACATCACTTACATTTAATTGTGATGATGATTTTATTACTGATGTAGAGTGGGTCACAGACACTTTCATGGCCAAGATGGATAAAAAAAGACCCGGTCGACGACAGAAGTGATTCGGACCGTTAAAACTTAAAACGGACGCATCTCGCAAACCGGAATGAGTTATCGGACGTACCATATATGATTTTGGGGTAGGACGAGCTACTTTAGCCACCCAACCTGCTATGTCGGGTTTCCCACACTGAATTTGCCAGATTTCATCAATTCGACGATCGAATTTCCGTTTTACTATTTTTAGCAAGTTTTAGTTTGACTATAACTCTTCATATGTTGGCCTTTAGGAGTTGTGTCTAACACGAAAAGTGCTTAGAAAAATTAAGGGAACATCATGGTTCAGCCAAATAGAACACTTACTATTTTTGGCCAAAAACTATTCGCACTAGTGGAAATCACGACCGTTTATAAATAGTAAGTTTACTGTTTATAGTAAGTCGCGATTTCTAAGAGTTTTAATTATAGTATGATTCCAAAAATTTTCCTTAGGGTTCATAGCCTTATTCAAAGAGTTGTAAACTCATTTTTCATCATGAATTAAATTATTTCAAAATTTTTAGAATTATTTCTATTTTCTTTTCCTCGTGGATTCGAGGTTTCTTTGTGAGGAGTTTAGAAAAGTTCCCTGAATTTGGAACAGTTATCCCTTTGAGGAAGATGGTGCTTGATCTCAACACGTCTTCCCCTGTGTCAATTACATTATTTGTTTCATTCAGAAAAATATCATAAAAATAATAATTTTATAATGTGAAATTGTAATGATTAAAAATTACTTGTGTATTTGACTCTCAACTTACAGGCCATAATTCATATTTAACTGAGCATTAGGAAATGATAACAATGGCTTTGGTTTTAGCTTGTTACAGTTATCTTGTTCTAGGGTCGTTGGGATACGATCAAATAAGTAGCTTTAAAAAAAAAAAATAAAAAAATAAAAAAAAAAAAATAAATCCTAAGCCAATAAGCTACTTTTCTTTATTAAGTTGATTTGGTTAATCAACTTAAATAAGTAATTTATTTTGATAAGTTTGTTTTTTTTCTTTTTTTTTTTTAAGAAACATTATAATGGGCTTTAGGCACCCATAGTTGGGTTCACCCAGCAATAGCTTTTAGTAAAGTTAGATAACACCATTTTCAGTCAAGAGGTAACGGTGGATGTCACGTCCCAAAATTCGGGTACCCGAATAGGGTGTCCAAGACCCAAATTCCAGACTCGTGACTTGTAAAAAAAAATAATAATAACAAGATAAAGTATGATAATTTCATATGCATTTCATTTTCTCCCACCATAGCCAAAAACTTTAAAATCCAAACACATACTAAGATCACTAATTACATAATCTGTTATTACATCGATGCATGATTATTTAACTTAACTCGCAGTAAGAAAATCAAGTCAAACATTACTACATTCAGAGTTCTAAAATAAAATAAAGTTTATCCTATGCAGAATGACATCTCACTTGCATCCAACCACATTCCATGCTCCACTACTAATAGTAGTACCCTGCATCTTCAAAATATTCATAACCTGAAACGGTTAAAACATAATGAGTTGACAACTCAATAGGGTCACATCAATCCCGAGTTGAAAGCCTCACAAATATTACCAAATTTAACTTCGACGTATTAATCAAAATAATGCAAACATTGGATGTAGAATCATAATTAATAATTTGATATTCATGAATATGGAATGAATAAATTGTTTAACATAGCTTTTCTAAAATATACTAAGATTTAGAGTAGGCAAAACACTCATGTGTACTGATCCTTTTAGGGGATGACCCACGACAGAGCACCGGTGTTGATCCTTTCAGGGTACGACCCTTGGCAGAGCACCGGTATAACTTTTTAGGGACAAGCCTAAGGCAGTGCACCTGTGTGTACTGATCCTTTTAGGGAATCACCTAGGGCAGAACACTCATGCTGATCCTTTTGGGAATGACCCTGGGCAAAGCACCCGTGTCGTGCTGATCATTTTGGGAATGAACCTGGGCAAAGCACCAGTAAGAATCATTGGATTAAAAAAATAATTGTTTACATAAGATGCATCTAACTTACAAGAAAATATGACAAATATAGTGTCTATGTTCACATAATGAATATTCATTATCACCACTAGATAATATTAAATGGAAAAAAAATAATATTTGCATTGGTTCAATCAAATAAAAAAATATCTCAATGTCTAGATTATATAAGGCAATTACTTATGAATATTTCAATGGGAAATGATCACCTACCTGATATGAAAATATATATTTGGCGTAGGTCCGATTTCTACGTAAAATAGTTTTGGGCTCTTGTTAGATTCCAATTCGAGACTCATTTAATATAGTTAGCCACTAGGTTGATATCTGACACACAGTATTTGATTCCCTCCAATGGCAGACTGTTGTCTAGCAAGGATTTGAGGCCTTCAATTCTTCCAACTGATGGAGATCAATACTGGGGGACTTGGTACAATGAAAGATCGAAGTTCTCCATGTGTTTTGCTGGTGGGTTTCAGAAAATTTGGGTCTTGGCTTTCGGCGGTTGGTAAAGACAAGAAAATGGAGGAGAAAGCGAGGAGATTAGAGCTTCTTTTCTTTTTTTTTAGCTCTCTGAGGTGGGGAGGTGTTGGAGAGTTGTGGAGCATTGAATGGGGGAAGAATAACTGCCACAATTCAAGGAGAGAGCATTACACGAATTGCCTAGTTCAGAGACATGTGCGGCATTGCCGCTAAAGTTAAAACGGAAAGTCCTCGTAATAGTTATGGAATTCCGGGCTATTGAGATGAGGTGGGGTCCACAGATGCATCAGACGTAAAAATCTACAACGTCCATTGGTTTTATAGCAACAAGATAAGACATGAAGTTTGATCGAGGTTTAAGGTGGGCCACACCAAAGGTTTCTGGGCGAGAGATATCAACGGCTAAGGTTAAACAGAGGTGTCGTTCCAATGAACGGTTTAGATTAAGGAGTGGGTCCCACCATGATGATGGCATGGATGGTCAAATGGGTTCATGTGCGCAACTGAACCGTAGAGAACAAGGAAGGAGAGAGAGAGAGAGAATCATGGAGGAGAGGGGTGGTTTGTGGGTTACGTGCGTCAACACATCACTTGCTTTGTTATTATTATTATTTTTTTTTAGAGTGGGCCCCACAAAAATGATGTGATAAATCCACACTGTTCATTAGTTTTGTCCATCAAAGTTAGGGCAAGAGTCTAAAAATGAGGGTCATCCACAACTCAGGTGGGCCACACCAAAGGCAACAGTGGAACCCACCGTTTAAAAGAAACAAAGTATTACATTCTACCCACCTTAAAAAATTTTCATCCTCGACATTTATATACCTAAAAGAGGTTAGGATACTTTTCTCGAATTTCTTGTTCTCGCTCCCACGATACTTCTTCCTCTCTGTGATGATTCTACTGTACCTTTACAAGTGGTATAACCTTCGTCCGAAGTACTTGTTCCTTACGATCGAGAATGCGCACATGTTGCTCTTCATATGTGACATTTTCTTAAATCTTTAGCGGCTCCCATTCGATGACATGAGAATCGTTCGACTTGTACTTTCAAAGCATGGAGACGTGAAATACATTGTGGATATTGGATAACTAAGGTGGCAAGGCCAGCTTGTATGTTACAACTCCTACTCTTTGTAGGATCTCGAAGGGTCCGATAAAACGTGGCGCGAGCTTTCCTTTCTTTCTAAAACGCATAACTCCTTTCATTGGGGTAACTTTTATGAACATATGATCTCCCACACAAAACTCTAAGTATCTGCGTCGATTATCTGCATAGCTCTTTTGGCGACTCTGGGCGGCGCGCATACGTTCCCGAATGATGTCAATCTTCTTGGAGGTCTCTTGAATAAGTTCCGGTCTCAACAATGTCCTTTCTCCTACTTCGGTCCTGTAGCTTGGTGATTTGCAGGGTCTTCTGTATAAAACTTCAAATGGTGTCATGTAAGCCCTGTGTCTTAGTCCGTACCGTTCCGTAGACTTCCGCGGTCTTTCCGGTTGAATTCTGGCAACCTTCGACCCTTAACCGGCATTTGCGCGCGACCCTGATTCATACACCGTCAAACCGAGTCGACTCAACTCAAGACTTGTACCCTAGCGACCGCACCGTCGAGGCGGTTCCGATGCCATAACTCGCGCGCCGATCCAATACTCTGGCCAGGAGATGTGAGCCAGCATTCGGTGAGATGAAAATGCTGCGTGTGCGAATTCCGAGAGAATCTCTACGAGATGTCACCTCAATCAATCAATCCCATCATGTCAAGTACATGTCAAGTACACATCACCTCTCACCCTTCCCCAAGCAACCCTAAAGTTAAAAAGGTTCTTAAACACCCATACTTCTCTTACACCATTTACCACAAAAGTCAAAAAGTCTCTTACACATCCATCACCACCACATCCATTACCCATCCCTCTCTTTACTTACAACTCTCTCTCATTTCTCAAGGCCATTCCAAGCAACCAAGAGCCTCACGTCCAAGCATTTTCCAACCTTCATGAGAGGATTTTGTGTGGCCCACTTCCTACCCTCTCATCTCCCATCTCAACCATCCAAACTCCATCTCCTCCGTTGGGATCGAGCTAAGGAGCATAGGAAGCCAAGGGAGCAAGAAGAAGGCGGTGGGTGATCTTGGATTTTTATCTTCCATTCATTTGTTTGATTTAAGGATCCATATACATGTGGGACCCACCTTGATGTAAGTTTTGTATCAAAGAGGGGCCCATAGTGGCGGGGCCCCTCCATCTTTGCCGGTGTCTTTCTCTTCCTCTCTCTTTCTATGATCTTGGCCACCTATGATGTGTGTATTTCATCTATGCCATCTACCGATGGACCCCATCTATGTGGGACACACCATGATGTTTTTATGTCATCCCAACCGTCCATAGGGGGCCCACCTTGATGTGGCTAAAGGGGGGGTGTGGCTGCCAATGGAGTGTGATCTCACGTGGGCCCACCCAGCCCCATAGCTCAGGTGGCAAACCGAGTGAAATGCCTCGTTTCAACACTGGGGGTCTTAATATTGATCCCTGTGGAGGTGGCTAACATGGAGTGTGTGCTAACATGAGTGTATACTAACATGGAGTGTGTGCTGACTTGTGTCTACTACAAGGGTGTGGGGTCCATGGGACCCATCCACACCGTCCATCCAGTTGGCATGGGCCACACCACCATGCACTGTGGTGTCCATCGTCCTTGGACGGTGGGACCCACCCCCTCGTGTGGGGCCCTCCCTGATGCCTAAATCCATAGCTCAAGGGGCAGACTGAGTGGAGATACCTCGTTTCAACACTTGAGGTCTTGGCACGATTCCCTGTGCAGGTGGCTACAGTGGAGTGTGCTGACGGTGGGGTATCCACGCCGTCCATCCATTTTGGTGGGCCACACATCACGTATGTGATGTCCACCATCCAAGGACGGTGGGACCCACCCCATGTGTGGGGCCCTCCTGATGTATGTGACCGTCCAGGCTATGTCCTGGATGTTGCATTCATATAATATATATATTATTATATTATATATTATATAGATGCATGAGGGTGGGCCCTACGTGGGACCCACCCCTGTGTTGTTACAGAAAAGAAAAGAAAAAGAAAAAGAAAAAGTAAAAGCAGCGTGGCTGCTCCCTCTCTCTCTATCTCTCTCTCTATCCCTCTATCTCTCTCTGTCTCTCTCACTCTCTATCTCTCTCTATCTCTATCTCTCTCTTAACGTCCAGAGCCAGAGCCCTGTGGGTCCCACCATGACGCACGTGTGGTCTGACAATGGGACCCACTCTAGATGTATGTGTTTCATCCCCCGGCATGGGCCCCAACGATGTATGTGCTTTATCTACACCGTTCACTGTTTGAACGGTGGGGCCCACCATGATGCATATGTTGTGTCCAAACCATCCAACCATATCGAGATATCATTTTATGGCGCGAGCAAAGGAGAGGGTCAGATCTAAAGTTCAAGTGGGCCCCCACCATTTAAATAGTGGACCGTGACATCCACCATTCAAACTCATATGCACCACAGTAGTTTCCGATTCAATTGATATTTGTCTTCATTTCATCTATCTCTATGTTAACTTATGAATAGATCGAATCTCAAATTACATAAGAGTGGGCCCAATTTGACATACATTCGGCCCACTGATCGACCCATTGATTCGGCCCACTGATAGACCCATTGATTCGGCCCATCCGATTCGGCCCACTAATTGACTCATTGATTCGGCCCATCCGATTCGACCCATTGATCGACCCATTGATTCGGCCCATTGATCGGCCCATTGATTGGCCCATTGGTTCGGCCCAATCGATTCGCCCCATTTGAATCGACCCATTGATTCGGCCCAATTCGAACCGCTCATCGATTGAGATTCCACCATGATGTAGGCGGTCATGCCTTGGAGCAATAATGGTTTGACGTCCACATTGATGGGCCATGATGGTTAGATGTCCTCATTGTGACCTTCCCTTAGGCCTTGTTAGGCCCATTCTTTTCGTAGGTTAACCCAAATAAGTGGGCCCCATTCGCTGTATGTGATTGATCGATTCTGACTACTGATTTCGATTTCTGATTCCGATTTTCGGTGCTGATTGCCGAGGCCGACGCTGATTATCGATATCGATTATGAGAATGTGACAACAGAGCATCATGATACATGTTCATATGCATCATCTTCATGCTTGTGATGAGATGAGTGATTGATCATAACACATGCCTTTGAGCAGATTATTTATGGGCTCCCTGATGGACAGAGCTGCCCTACATGACCGCGTGATACGCGCAAGATTGTTTCATGACTGGATTGCGTGATTCATGCATCTTGCATTATGTGACATGTGTACTGTATGCCCTAGTGACATCAGGGTTGTAGCCTCCACAGGCGCATCGTGGTTGGCAGGATTGGATACCAAAAATCGTGTTTTACATGGGGTGCTATAGATATCTCTGGGTGAAAGTCCCTAAACCCTTATGGTACCAAGAGATTTCTACATTGTCTAGACCGAGTGGGTGCACGAGCGCCGAGTGCCGATTACAGAGACCGTGCTTTTCACTGTGTCGTGGTCGGTTGGAAAGGGGTGCGGCCTTACCCGCCCGAGAGGAGGGGGCAAAGCTAGACTGAGTTTGACCAGCTCGAGGAATGGGTCCGCTATCGACGAGCACGTCCGATATTGGCAGGTGGATAAGAGGTCTCTTCCATTTACCTTATTAAGGGCGATGAGGCGGCAATCTGGTTTACAATGTATTAGACCCCAGTGATATTCCATATTTGAGCTGTATTGATATATAGACTTAGATGAGGATTCGCATACTTGAGTTGCATCTTGCATTGCATGGCTTTGGTATGACTGACATCATTCATGCTTTACATCGCATGGCCTTTGTATGGCCGACATCATTCATGCATTGCATCGCATAGCCTTGGTACGGCTAACAGTATTCATGGATTCACCAACATGTTCCGCATTACTCTGATACTGCATATCTGCACTACTACCTTGCGCACACACTTTCACCACCCTCTGAGCTTTCTAAAAGCTTTTGCACGATCGTTGCGTGCAGGTGACGTTGGACCGCAGCAGTGTTGAGGCAGGAGCGCATATCAGATCGTCTTGGAGCTTTTTGTCCTTTATCATTGTATTTCCCTTTATGCTCATTGTACTTATAAAGTTTTTTATCATAGTGAAAATGTGATGGAGTTTTTGGTTGTTGTTTATGGGTTATGCCTTTGGTTATGCTTATTACGAATCAAGTCGATATTGGAAATCCTCCTCATAGCATCCCAGGATCGGAACCTGGTGAATGAGCACCGGGAACCGAGAATGGGATTCTACAGAGGCTGTCGGCGCCGGATTCGGCGATCGAGAATTTTGTGAGCTCGGTTTCCGAGTTTGGGGCGTGACATGCCATACCAATGCTGGCTTGGTAACTATTATTATATGCGAATTCCACCAGCGGCAGATAATCGTCTCAATTGCCCTTGAAGTCGAGAATGCAGTTGCGTAACATATCTTCTAAAATCTGGTTCGTCCTTTCTGTTTACCCATCAGTCTGCAGGTGAAATGTTGTGCTGCAATCGAAAGTAGTTCCCAAAGCTTCCTGTAGACTTGCATAAAACCGCGATTTAAACCTAGGATCTTGGTCGGAGACGATGGATACTGGAGTACCATGAAGTCAGACGATCTCTTTAATATAAATTTACTCAATTCCACTGCAGATGCAAAAATCTTTATCGGGATGAAGTGTGCGGATTTAGTTAACCTGTCCACGATCACCCATACAGTGTCATGGTGTCAACCTGTCTTTGAAAATCCAACTACGAAATCCATGGATATATGCTCCCATTTCCACTTGGGGATCGGTAACGGCTGTAAGAGTCTTGGTGGTCTTCGATGGTCTGCCTTCACTTGTTGACATGTCGCACATTTAGATACATACTCGGCGATTTCTCGCTTCATGTTGTTTCACCAGTATTGACGCTTAACATCGTGGTATATTTTAGTCTCTCCTAGATGGATAGTGAATCTTGATCTATGAGCCTCATCCAAAATCTTTTCCTTCAAATCAGGTTCGTTAGGAACACATAGCCTTCCACGAAACCTAATCCCTTCATCAGTGCTAATTCGCCATTATGCATTCTCCTTACCTATTCCTTCTGCTCATTTTTCTTGTAGTCAAACGTCTTCCTTCTAAGCTTCTAGAATACGCCGAATTTAAGAGAAAGTTTATCATGATCTAATATCAATTCTAAAGTTATATAAAAAAAAAAAACTAAATTTAGCTATTCAACTTAAGAAAAATAAAATAAAATACACACCAGGGCAGGTTGTGCTACTAGGTTACTTAGATGCGCCTGAGGTTCTCCAAGCTGGAGTTGTAGATCGAAATCCTTGATGACATTTAACATCTCCCACTCTTTGATCATTAAATTGGCCACAAGTCTTCGTGTCTTTCTACTTAGGGCATCGACCACAACATTCACTTTTCCTGGGTGATATGAAATATCGAAATGGTAGTCTTTCAAAAATTTCACCCATCTTCTCTGACGCATATTCAATTCATTATGATTAAAGCAATACTTTAAGCTCTTATGGTCTGAATATAAGTCGAATTGTTCCCCATATAGGTAGTGCCTCCAAATTTTCAAAGCGAAAACTATTGCTGCTAACTCCAGATCATGTGTCGAGTAATTTCGCTCGTGAGTCTTTAATTGTCGTGACGCGAATGCGGTAGCTTTGCCTCCTTGCATAAGAACACATCCTAATCCCTGATATGACGCATCGGTATAAACGACGAATCTTTCTCCTTCGGTCGGTAATGTCAGAACTGGGGCTGATGTCAATCGCTTCTTCAGTTCAATAAATGCTTGCTCATAATCTTGATCTCACTTAAAGTTCGTATTCTTCTCAGTTAGATTAATTAGGGGTCTTGATATATTAGAGAATCCTTCTATAAATCTTCGATAGTAACCAGTAAGGCCGAGAAAACTTTACGCTTTTGACACGTTCGAGGGCTGCTCCCATTTTAATACTGCTTCAATTTTTACTGGGTCCACAGATATCCTTTTCTATGACACCACATGCCCCAAGAATTTTACTTCATGCTTCCAGAAGTCACATTTTGACAACTTGGCATACAATTGATTTTTCTTTAACGTTTGTAGAGCGGTCCTGAGATGTTCCTCATGCTCCTCATGAGTCTTGAAGTATATAAGAATATCATCGATGAATATAATGACGAATCGATCTAAATAAGCTTTGAATACCCGATTCATAAGATCCATAAATACCGCTGGAGCATTTGTCAATCCGAATGGCATTACCAAGAACTCATAGTGCCCATAACGAGTCCTAAAACCTGTCTTATGCACGTCTTCGTCCTTTATTCTCAACTGATGGAAACCTGACCTCAAATCTATTTTAGAAAAGAACCTTGCTCCCTTAAGCTAGTTAAATAAATCATCAATCCTAGGAAGAGGATATTTGTTCTTGATTGTTACTTTATTAACTGACGATAATCGATACATAATCTCATAGTCTCATCCTTCTTCCTTACAAATAAGACCGGTGCGCCCCATAGCGACGTGGTGGCTCTAATGAAACCTTGATTTAACAACTGTTGGATCTGATCCTTTAAATCTTTTAATTCTATTGGAGCCATGCAGTACGGTGCTCTAGAGATGGGTGCAGTTCCGGGCATTAGATCGATACCGAAGTCCACATCTCTCTTTGGAGGTAACCTTGGAATGTTCTAAAAAACTTCTGAAAACTCCCTAACCACGGATATTTGTTCAATCCCTTCTTCTGATCGCTCGATTCCCACAATAGCCGACAAACCAATCAATGCATTCCTTCTTCGTGTCCCACAAAATTTTAGTGGAGATCGTCCTTCTATGTTCAACGTAATCGTCTTCCTGAAACAATCTATCTTGGCACGATACTGGACAACCAATCCATTCCTAAGATGACATCATATTCCCTCATAGGCATAATTATGAGATTTGCTTTTAGTATTTCATTTTTAATTATGATGGGGCATTCTTCACATATTTGCTCTAAATTCATGGACTTACCGAGAGGGGTTGCTACGATAATTTTCTTATCTAATCGTACGGGTGATATACCAAGTGAGCATACGAAAAAATAAGATATAAATGAATGTGTAGCTCCTGAATCGAATAATGTTTTGATAAGAGAGGTGTAAGCCAAGATAGTACATTTCACCACATCATTAGTAGCTTCGGCACCATGTTGGGGAGTGATATCTGCAGGATGTACTGGGTCCTCATAAGCAGAAACAGTTGTCTCATACATTTGTACAACATCATCTTGAGGTGGCGTTGGATCATCATAGCTTCGATTTGGATCCTCATACTCCTGAAGTTGGGCTGGATATTTGTGAATGAAGATAGAGCGTAAAACACGTCCTTAAGCTTGAGGTCGGGGCGCCTGACTTTCTGGCCTCAGTTGTTGATATTGGGGAGACTTAACCTGTTGTTGCGATTGTTGAGGTGGTCTTGGATAAGCTTGAGGGGGTCCAAGTTGCTGGGATCATGGATGTAGCTGTGCAGGCCTCTGAGGATAAGGTTGTGATGGTCTCACAGCTGGCTTAATCATTTGAGGGAGCGGCGCAGGTCGTTGATACGAAGTAGACGGTGCATAATGAGGAGGCAGCCTGTAAAACAATCGTGGTAGTCCTTGATTCCCTGGATATTGATGACGAGGTGGTAGAAGACAATGACGGGTAGGATGGCCCACGTTTTCGCAATTATGGCAAGTTCCAGTGAATTGCGTTGAAAGTTGCATAGTGGCATGCCTGGGTACTGATGTTGGCATCATCTTCTGCCGCTTAGTTGTTTCATATTATGTGAGAGATGAATAGGGCGTGGTCCTGGCTCCACTCCTCATGTCCTTCCTCGGCTCGCAGTTCTTTCAATGCTCATCAAAGTCATTTTCTATTGTGCTAGCGCGTTCCAGTGCTTCTGCATATGTTTTAATAAGAAATGACGTCAATCGAGTACGGATAGAAGGTTTCAGTCCCTCAACAACCTTCTGCACTTTACGAAGCTCATCCAATATGAGAAATGTCGTAAATCATGCCAACTTTGTAAACTTTGCATCATATTGACGCACCGTCATATCTCTTTATTCTAATTTCATGAATTATGTAACCTTTTGAGCACGCACATAAGCTGGAAAGTATTTATTTTCAAATTTTGTGCAGAATTGGTCCCATGTCCACCTTTCTATTTTTAGGTTCTCTCTGGTCGTAGATTCCCACCAATGATCAGCTTCTCCTTCCAACATATGTATTGCTAATTTAGCCTTTTGTTGCTCGTTACATCTCATAGCTGAGAAAATTTTCTCATCTGCCTTTTCCAACCCTCAGCTTCACTTGGGTCAGGCTCACCTTTAAACGTAGGCTGTCTCTGCCTCTTAAACTTTTCCAACAAGGACCCTGTCCCTTCAGGAGTTACAAGTGTCGCTTGAGTCTGCTCATGAGATTGAGTTATAAGCACTTGTGTTCCTATAAATGAGGTAAATCCTTCCATCGCCTGGAGGATCTTGTCAATAATTGCTCATTGCCTAGCTGCATTGGGTACTTGAGTTCCGAATGCGGCCCCGAGGTTCATACTTTGATCCGACATAATCTATGATAAATAAATGAAATTATAAATTTTACTGAATAATTTTAAGATTATAAGAAATTAGATGGTTCAATGTAGACATACATGAAGATCTAAGAAAAGTTGAACTAAGATGTAGTTTAAAACTATGTGCAGAAATTTCTGGTCATAAGGGTGATATTCTAATTGATATTTTTAATATTTTCAGACATTATTTTAACTTAAAAATTTTATATAGATATATCTATAATCTACTATACCCCTGTAAAATTTTATAATATTTCGAAGCCTATAAAATTTTTAAAATTCAGAGAGTATACGCTGTCTAGATTTAAACGATTTTGGACAGATTTTTCTTAACCTCAAATACATATATGAAGGGTCAGTATTTTTAATTTTTATTTATTTTTCTATAAAATTATACTTATCAAGCTTCAATTGAGTTTTTGAATCACATAAATCGGAGTTTTACTTAAATAGTTATGATTTTTCAAATTCATACATTTTATATTGATTATTGCTACCCAACCTAAGAAATAGTTAGAAAATTCTCAAAAAATTCCTAACGTCTAGATTTGATTTTGTATGTTAATATATAGCCTAAATGGGATCTAAGTATTATATCGTAATAGATTAAAATGTCCTACGTATGTATTCTAAATTTCTCATCTCTTAGTTAAGGCCATTTAGGAAGACTTAGAGCTAAATCTCTATTTTAGGTCCAATGTTTAAGATCAACCTAGCTTTGATACTAACTTTGTCACGCCCCAAAATTTGGGTACCCGAATAGGGTATCCAGGACTCGAATTCTAGACTCGTGACTTATAAAAAAAAAAAAAGAAAAAAAGAAGAAGAAGATAAAGTATGATAATTTCATATGCATTTCATTTTCTCCCACCATAGCCCAAAATTTTAAAATTCAAACACATACTAAGATCACTAATTACATAATTTGTTATTACATCGATGCATAATTATTTAATTTAACTTGTAGTAAGAAAATCAAGTCAAACATTACTACATTCAGAGTTCTAAAATAAAATAAAATTTATCCTATGTAGAATGACATGCCACGTGCATCCAACCACATTCCATGCTCCACTACTAATAGTAGTACCTTTCATCTTCAAAATATTCATAACCTGAAATGGTTAAAACATAAAACGTAATGAGTTGACAACTCAATAGGATCACATCAATCCGAGTTGAAAGCCTCACAAATATTACCAAATTTAACCTCGACATATTAATCAAAATAAGGCAAACATTGGATGTAGAATCATAATTAATAATTTGACATTCATGAACATAGAATGAATAAATTGTTTAACATAGCTTTTCTAAAAAATATTAAGATTTAGAGTGGGCAAAACACTCATGTGTACTGATCTTTTTAGGGGATGACCCACGGCAGAGCACCGGTGTTGATCCTTTCAGGGTATGACCCTCGACAGAGCACCGGTATAACCTTTTAGGAACAAAAGCCCAAGGCAGTGCACCTGTGTGTACGGATCCTTTTAGGGAATCACCCAAGGCAGAACACCCGTGCCGATCCTTTTGGGAATGACCCTGGGCAGAACAGCCGTGTCGTGCTGATCAGTTCGGGAATGACTCTGGGCAGAGCACCCGTAAGAATCATTACATAAAAAAAATAATTGTTCACATAAGATGCATTTAACTTACAAGAAAATATGACAGATATAGTATCTATGTTCACATAGTGAATATTCATTATCACCACTAGATAATATTAAATGGAAAAAAAATAATATTTGCATTAGTTCAGTCAAATAAAAAAATATCTCAATGTCTAGATTATATAAGGCAATTACTTATGAATATTTCAATGGGAAATGATCACCTACCTGATATGAAAATATATATTTGGTGTAGGTTCGATTTCTATGTAAAATAGTTTTGGGTTCTTGCTAGATTCCAATTCGAGAGTCATTTGATATAGTTAGCCACTAGGTTGATATCTAACACACGGTATTTGATTCCCTCCAATGGCAGACTGTTGTCTAACAAGGATTTGAAGGCTTCAATTCTTCCAACTGATGGAGATCAATACTAGGGGCTTAGTACAATGAAAGATCGAAGTTCTTATTGCTGGTGGGTTTCAGAAAATTTGGGTCTTGGCTTTTGGTGGTTGGTAAAGACAAGAAAACGGTGGAGAAAGCGAGGAGATTGGAGCTTTTTTTTAAAAAAAGCTTTCTGAGGTGGGGAGGTGTTGGAGAGTTGTGGAGCATTGAATGGGGGAAGAATAACTGCCACAATTCAAGGAGAGAGCATTACACGAATTGCCTAGTGCAGAGACGTGTGCAGTATTGCCGCTAAAACTAAAACGGAAAGTCTCCGTAATAGTTATGGAATTCCGGGTTGGTGAGATGAGTTGAGGTCCACAGATGCATCAGATGTAAAAATCTACAACGTCCATTGGTTTTATAGCAACAAGATAATACATGAAGTTTAAAATCAGATTGATCGAGGTTTAAGGTGGGCCACACCAGAGGTTTACGGGCGAGAGATATCAATGGCTAAGGTTTAACAAAGGTGTCGTTCCAATGAACGGTTTAGATTAAGGAGTGGGTCCCACTATGATGATGGCATGGATGGTCAAATGGGTTCATGTGCACAACTGAACCGTAGAGAACAAGGAAGGAGAGAGAGAGAATCGTGGAGCAGAGGGGTTGGTTTGTGGGTGACGTGCGTCAGCACGTCGCTTGCTTTGTTATTATTATTATTTTTTTAGAGTGGGCCCCACAAAAAAGATGTGATAAATCCACACTGTTCATTAGTTTTGCCCATCAAAGTTAGGGCATGAGCCCAAAAATGAGGGTCATCCACAACTCAGGTGGGCCACACCAAAGGCAACAGTGGAACCCACAGTTTAAAAGAAACAGA
The DNA here is from genome assembly GCA_021015155.1 of Magnolia officinalis. Classification (NCBI taxonomy): domain Eukaryota; kingdom Viridiplantae; phylum Streptophyta; class Magnoliopsida; order Magnoliales; family Magnoliaceae; genus Magnolia; species Magnolia officinalis. The sequence goes on along the minus strand of JAJHSJ010000006.1, from coordinate 91,698,582 downwards.
GTATTACATTGGACCCACTTTGATGTATGTGCTATCTTCATGCCATCTATTCATTTTGCAGTTCATTTTAGGCCATGAGCCCAAAATTGAAGAAGATCTAAATTTCAGGTGGACCACACCATAGAAAACATGATGATTGAACACTTGCCATTAAAAATTTATTAGGGGCTACAACAATTTTGAATCAAGTTGATATTTGTATTTTCCATTTAACTTGGTATAAGAGACCTTATCAAGTTAGATGGCAAATAAACATTATGTTGGGCCCTTTATTTTATTATTATTATTTTTTTAAATTATCGACATTTAATGACCATCGTTTCCTATAGTAGGGTCCACCTGAGATTTGGATCTGGACTATATTTTGGGCAAATGCTTTAAAATGAGTGTACAAAATGGATGGATGAAATAGATATATAACACATATATTAAGGTGAACCCTATTGTCATAGCATTGATGATTGGGTTTTTCCTTACTAAATAGGTTTTTTGCATGAGGGTTTTTTTTTTTTTTTTTTTAATACTTACCAAATATGCTTATCTATTGATTAAGTAGAAATCAAGATAAGCTACTTAAGGCGTAAGTAATTTATTTAAAATAACTTATCATTCAAACACACCCTAAATATTACATTTATAATTTGGGATATTATAATTGATTTAATAAGTGCATTATAATTATAGGTATCTAAATACAATTTTTTAAATGCACACCTGAAGTGCTTTTACATTTTACTGAGTACACATTAGAAAATTTTATAATTTGTCTACATGAAACTATGAAAAGATTATCTACGGCATTTCGACAAATTGGATTCACTATTTAGATGATATAGACAAAATGTCATGAATGACCCACCATTTGAAGGTCTAGATCATGTGGCCATGTTGGGGCCCACGTAGTCAAGCAATCTAAATCTTTAAAATGAAAAACTCTCTCATCTCTCATTTATAGACGATGGAAGTTAAGTACACGTGGTTTTATATCCCTCCACGAATTATTTGATAATGCAAGGATGCAAGTTTGTTTGTTTTTATTTTATTTATTTAATTTTTTTTTTTTTTGCATAGTTAAAAGAAGGGTGGTCCATTCAAAGAATAAAAATTAAAAAAAGGGTATATCACATGGACGGTCTGTCAGAGGGGGAGGGGAAGATTGAGAGAGAGAGAGCCGTGTGAAGTATTACAAATGCGGTGTCTGCGAGTGAGAGCTACTCTCTCAAATTAAGGAAAATCGTCTTCCATACACTCGCATCTTCAATCTCCCATATCTCATCTCGTTTTCATGGCTTCCGTTTTGGAATCTGGTTGGCTGGTAATACTTCCACTCTCTTTCTCATTCCCTCTCTGTTTTATTTCGTTTTTGCTTTTCTCTCTGTAGCCCGCAGTAGCTCGGTGTTACGGCGAATTTCTTCCGCCCGTGTTGCTGTTATTGGATCCGTACACGTTTGGATTCGAAACGAGAATGCGTTTTCCTGCATTTTGGATGTGTTTGGCAGTGACGTGGTCTTGATTTGAGCTTCAGATTGCGAGATTGTTCGCTTCTTCCTTTTTTTTTTTTTTTTTTTTTTTTTTTTTTTTTTTTTTTTTTTTTTTGAAGAGGTTTTGGAAAATCCTATTGGTTCTGGAAAATCAGATGTATTTCGTTTGCGTTTTCCTTTTTTATTTTATTTTATTTTATTTTTCCAATGAGATATTCATTTGAATCGAATCTTAGATTCCGAGAGTTTTAATTTTAATTTTCTTTCTTTTCCTTTTTGTATTTTTTGAAGATCTGGATTGAGGTTTGGTGATTGCGAGGAATTTATAGGAAGTGAAATTTCTGTCTGTGTTTTTTTTTTAATTTTTTTTTTCGGTAACTTCACTTTATTAAGTTGTTAATTCATTCTACTTAGTTAGATTAATCTGCACCGTCCATTTTCTGTGTGGCCCACTAAATTTCCTTTAGTAGATTAGGGACGCATCTGATAGCTTTACACATTTAGGTTGAAATGCATTTGATGTGAATCCTCATCATCCGCTTTGTAGTCCATTTTTGTTTTAATAAAATTTCCATTTACTCTTCAAAAAGAAAAAAAGAAAAAGAAAAAAAGAGCATTTGTTGTATTTTGTGTTTCTCTAGATTTAATTGCTGCATTTACTGATTCTCTGATGCCATCCCTGCTAAGGAGACCTGCCTTTTTAGCCTTGCCGAGGGATTTGTGGGTCACACTTGTTAGTGGCGTGTATGCTACATCCGTACTGTTCATCATGCAGGCCCCACTATGTTGATGGTCTGGCCCAAAAATCAGGCCAGTCCGCTCCTCGGGTGTGTCCCAGATAGATGGTCAATGAAATTGGCCAAATGTCCATGTTTGGCATCCATGTGTGGTCCACCAGATGAAAGCATGTCACTTTGATTTTTTGAGTGGGCCAATCTGATTTTCAGCCAGGCCCTCATCAGAATTTCATTGATATATTGTTGTAATTTCAGCATTTTTTCATCTTTCCCTTTTCTTTTTTCCCTTCTTTTTGTTGTTCAGGATGTGGCTGAACCGGTCATCTCTCAAACTTTTAGTTCTGGATTTATTATCTTTATTGCGTGTGTGTGCGTGCTTGCAGTATTTCTAAGAACTTCTGTGGTTGGATTTCTCCAATTCATCTAAAAGCTAATTGCAAGTCTTAGAGCATAGCAAAATTTGAACCAATTGTAGAGTTATTACCATTTGGGACTGCATCTTGGATGCTCTCTGCCTTTCGTTATGTTTCTTTTTCTTCCTTTTTTCCCCCTTTCTTTCCCTCTTAATAAAAGTTTACTTCTTGACTAGAAGAAAACCATCCATGAAGCTCCTTAGTGCTCTTTTAACCTTTGGTGGTCTGATAATGATCAATGGTTAAAAGGAATTGATTGGGTGTTGAATTGCAACTCCACCAGTTGGTTATTGCATAGTTGGGATCTTTTGTTGAGTTCTCGATTAGATGATTGGTGGTAGATACCTGTTTCGTATAAACACCATCAAACTTTCCTGGTTAGTTCTTATCTAGAATAATGACATTTCAGATGGGATGACTAAATAAGTTGCAGAAAGTCCTTTTGGAGGGCATTGTCAATACTGTTCTATATTTTTTCTTAAATTCTCATGCCAAAGCCAATGGCCAATGCTGCTTCTTTGGGGCAAGCATGTATTGTTATGTTTATAATAGTGGAGTAGAAACTGCATGTTACAGGATGACTTGCTGTGAGACTCACTGGGTTTGGCCGAGAATGGATGAGTCACAATGGATTCAGCCCCCGAGCAAGTCTCGCTGTGAAACCCAGTTTGAAAACATTGATTTGCGCACCTTCCCTTTTATTCTTGCCGTTCATTTATGGATTTGGGGCATCATGTTTTAGTCTTGATTCTCTCATTTGAATACAAGTAACCGGGCATGTTGGTTACACATTTGAATTTAACTTCAGTAGTTAGTTTAATAAAGTGGAAATGACCAAATTTTAGTTACCTCAACATTCATTTTCTGGGACTAGGTTCCCAATTACGGATTTGTACTTTCAAGTTGGACTTGAAAGGGATGCAACTGCAATTTGAGGCTACTTCCTCATTACGAAGGCTAGGATATGTATTCGCAATCAGGTCATCCTCTTTTGATTGTACTGAGTGTATGCCATTTGAATCTGTTGGAAACCGAGCACATTCATAATTTATTCTCACGGATCTTCTTTCCTTACCGTTTTTCTTTGGATATGAGAACTGGTCACCTACAGTTGGCGGTATGCTAACTTAGCATGCAGCCCTCTTTTCCTGTCGAAGTGTCGCGTGTGTAGGACATCAGATCCATGCAAAAATTGGGTCCCACCAAGAAGATCTGGTCTCGAAAATCAGGCCATCCATTCAGTTAGGTGGGCAGAACCTGTATGTTGAATCAGACCGTTGGCCATCCATTTCGATGGCACAGCTGCCTGATGAGTGGACTGGACTGATTTTTTTGCCGGGCAATCTTCAAGGTGGGGCGCACCATTTGCATGGCTAGGATGTCCTGCAGAAGTGACACATTGGCAGGAAAAATGGGGCTGCATTTTAAGTTCGCGTGCATCTGGCTGTAGGTACATGGTTTTTTAAATTGCTATATTCAGAGGCAAACCATACTGAAGCTAATTTGCAGGTCTAGTTTCTTCCACATTTGTTTAAATCACATGCTTTAATTATGGATCTAAGTCGTGGTTTTTGTATTGACACACCTCTTTACAATTATTCTTATCAATGATAACCTTTATCTGATATATAGTTCTTGGAATGGCTCTTTTTCTTTGTGCAGTATCTGATCACTCATTTCAGTGATTTCCAACTGGCTTCTCTGGGCAGTTTCTTTCTTCATGAGGGCATCTTTTTCTTATCAGGACTTCCATTTATATTTCTTGAAAGGACAGGACTCCTGAGCAAGTACAAGATTCAGGTTATGTTCTGATGACTTGTAAATTAGGGAATTCCTCAAAGTGATTTCTTGAACCGATTTTCGATCTCTGTTTACAGTCAAAAGACTCAAAACTTATGTTTCGCAGAGTGCATGTCTGAAAATGACCATTGTTCAGAAACTTTTGACTCATCACCAGACTGATCTTCTGATTTTTTGAGTCCAAATCCATCAATTCTATTGAAAAATTGGCAGAGTGAATCATTAACTGGAGCATTTTATTTTATTTTTGTCATTTCTAATGTTTGGTATTTGGAGCCTGGCCAAATTGACTTAGCCGATGCAAAATTGATCATCAAGTTTTTCAAGTCTTTGAAAATATCAAAATAACCTCAGGGAATTTTTACTTTAGTTTTGCTGATTTGTTCAAATAGCTGGTTATTGGGCTGAGTCAATGAGAGTTTGGTTGGAGTTGGGAAAAGATAGAAGAAACTGCTGGATCCTAAGTTCACACATACAAGGGAGTGTCTTGGGGGTTAGGAGTGTTGCATGGTTCCTCCCAACAGTCCGATCTCAAGGCTGGAGATTTTGGGCTGTGAACAGAAGAGAGAATCCATGAGCAACCAGCTGATATTGAGAGGAAAAGGGTTGAGACCCACCACCTCCTAATCACCAAAGATACTTTCCTCAGAGAGCTCGACTTTGGTCTTTAATTCAGTCATCTGGTACGCGTGTGTGATTTGCGGGCGTGCCAGTACCGATTCTCGGTCTAATTCAAACTGAACGCCATTGATCCCTAGCGTCAATATAGAGTGGTGCATGATTAAATGGTCGGCAGACCAACCGTATATTCTGCCAATAGTTGAGTGCGCTTATTAGGTGATTTGCGGAGGTTGGGACTATTCCTCTAATTAGTTTTTTTTTTTTTTTTCCTTAGAAATTAAAGACTTTTGAATTTGCAACAAGTGTTTAGTCGAACGGAAATTGAAGATGGAGGTGAAAAAGTGAAACTTACCACTAACATAGGATCACCGTCTTGGCTAAGAGTAGCGGGGCGCTTAACCGAGCAGCACGCTGATGAGCAAATGATGGGTAATGTTGATATTATAAGCTACTGTCGACCCAACGTATGAGCGTAGGCGGACGGTTCCTAAGACTACGGTCTTCCTTCAGATTTGGCTCGTGGGCACGGATGGAAGGGAATTATAGTTATTAGTTATGAATAAGTCAGTCCAACGTAGAGTAGGGACAAATTGAACTACTCCTAGAAACTAAAGGTTCCACGCTGATGATCGGTGGAGATGATAAGTGTCCCGAATGATTGGATAAGCAGCGTTGCGCCGGAATTGAGTTGTATTGATTGATTGTTGATTTTTTTGGATTAATTCTGGGATTCTTTGCTTTGCATTCTCCTTTGCTATTTGTAGACTTTCTAGTGACATCGTGAGAGTAACTGTTGCTTACGTGGCAACGTTGTATAATGCCGGCTGTAAGGGGTGGTTACCATTACTCGATCGTATCTGACCTTTGTCGAACGCATCCTTATCATGATAACCAATTTTCGATCATGCCTCGATGTTGACGTAGCCCTTTACTCGTCCTTATTCAAAATTCACGCAAGTGCCGCGACTCGTCTAAAGACCTGGTCATTAATGAGCAGTCATCCATATATTCAGTGCACGTCATGGAGATTCCGTGCTTGCCACATGGCTGCATTTATATTATTAATCTGGTGCCGCCAGATCTTGTCCAAACACTCGAGTCCCATATCACCAAGATCCCACTCGAATATCTACCTACTTCATCTTAACATTCCCAACCAAAGTTGGCTTCACCCCATATTTCTTTAACATCCCCCTGGTTCGAGGGCACTTTCTTGGGTTCTTGTAGCATAATCACCTTTGTTTTGTTAACCTTAATCATCTCCTTAGTGGCAATCCTTTTACCAAGATTGTCTGTAACTCTCTTATATTCCAGGATATACTCATTTAGAAACTCTGGCTAAGCAGACCTTGCCCCCTGGAGCTAGGCGGCAAGACTGTCTGTCATTGCAATTTATGCTTGATTTTAGGTTATTGAACTCCCTTGTCCCTTACATTTAGATGATAGCGAGATACTTCTAAGTAGAGCTGTACATGAGTCGAGTTAGCTCAGTCAGCTCGACTCGACTCGACTCGGAAAAGCTCGACTCACCTCGGCTTGAAATTGGATTCAGACAGAGTCGAACTAGTTTTTGGAACTCAAAAAACTTTCAAGCCGAGTTTGAGCTTGCCCGATCTCGAATCGACTCGGATCGAACCTTAACTCGAATCGAATCGAATCGGCTCGGTGACTCGGTTATTTTGATATTGACGCTCTCATCGAGTGTTTGATGAAATGAATCAACGAAGTGTTGTTTCGGGTGCATACATTCTCCGCAAGATCGGCTGGTGGCGAGGAAGGAATGGATACGAAACAAATCACTACAAAAAAAAAAAAAACATTGCATTATAAAACTACTCTCATATCTTGATTTTGATGCTGCCTGTTGAGTGTTTGATGAAATACCTATAAACCGTTGTTACTGTTTTGCATTCTGTGAGAAATTAAAGATGCACTCTGTGTTTGAGAAAATGTCACATAGGCTCGAACATGTCTTGAACTGGCCCGAGTTGCTGACCGAACTGAGCCGAGTTGGCTAGTCAGGCTCGAGGACCGAGTCAAGCTGAGTTCGAGCTAGGGTTAGCTACTGGTCAAGCCGAGCTAAGTCGAGTTGTGCCAAGCTCGACTTAGTTCGACTCGTGTACAGCTCTACTTCTAAGGATAATCTTCAATTGCTCCTCCATGTTATACTTGTCCACAAAGACTTTGCTTGTTTCACAAGATTTCTTTTCAGTCATGGTGAATCCTCTAGGTCTTCAACCATCAACCCCTTCCCCTGTCCTTCCATAGCTACAAGAGCTGCCTCTGCTCAACCTTAGCCACCCATGACATGTTCGCCCGACCCCTATCGTAGAAACCTACCAACAAATCAGTCCCCCATGGAGCAACAAGATGACCACCAACCCTGCACAAGAGGAAGTTATGATGAATGTCCTGGTAGATTCATCTATGGATTTTTAGTTCAATTTAACCAAGTTGATAAAAAAAAAGAGTTAGTTATTAGGCTAGTCAATGAAAGTTTGGGAGGAGACTAGAAGTTATCAAAAGATATAATAATTTGCAAAAAAAAATAGCAAAATAGAACTGTTGTAATAAGAAAGATTGGTAAATGCAGTTTTCTTCTTATAATCCATAAAACGATATTTTATTAAAGAATAGAGATGGCATTGCATAGCAATACCTTCCATTCCTAGAACATCGGCTATAGAATTCGTCTCTAGGGCTTTTATTGATAGCAACCGGACCTCTTGACTTGGCTAGGCTCCAGGTCCACTTATCGGCTAGCCAAGTTACAATCGGTGATTTCAATATTGACAATATTGGCTGATACCATCGATATCACATGCCGCCGATATGATTTTTTTTTTTTTTTTGGGGGGGGGGGGGGGGGGGGGGGGCAGGGGGGGGGGGGGGGGGGGGGGCATGCAATATGTAACAACAATATTGATAGTGTGTCAGGCCCTTTTGTGAGAAAGAAAAGAAAATTCACAAATATATATATTATATATATATATATATATATATATATATATATATATATATATATATATATATATATATATATATATATATATATATAATATATATATATATATATTTTTTTTTTTTTTCCCCTCAAATTTTGCAGGATTACATTCCTAAGAAGATTTCAACCATTTTTTTGATTTGTTTGGAGAGAAAGGAGGATTCGGGTGGGAAAATTGAGATTGGAAGCAATGTGATACAAAAACCCAATTGGTGAGATTTTTTTAATTCAAACCATTTTTTTGTTTAAATTTCTTAGAATCGGTGGAACCAAGTTAGTTATCCACGAATTTGTATGTTTTGCATACTCACCAATTTAACTTGAAATTAGAGCGTGGAAAAATCATGTGAAAGTACTTGTAGGCTGATCTACAGACTGAGGAAGGTTTTGAAATTTTTTAAAAAGAATTATTATTATTAATTAATAATATAAAAAATAAAGAAATGTATATATTTAAATAATTACATTGACCAACCAAAATTCGTTCCTAATATTTGTGCATTGATGGGTGGATGTTGATCTTCATATTAGCCACAAATTTATTTATTTTAAAAATAAATTTTATTTTAAAAAATAAATTTACCGTATATTGTAGGACAATTTAGTGCAACTAATTAATATATTCAATGTGTTAATGGATTATATGCATTATAGAAATATTATAAATATCCAATGAACTCATTTTGGATATAATTGCATCACTTTTGTCAAATAGTATACAGTTTAGGACCCTATACAATGGAAACTTATTATTTGTACTTGTTTTTGTGATCTTTTGAGTTCTAAGTGTGTGTGTATATATAGGGTCCTTGCTCTTGCTCCGGTGGTAGACTCTCAGGAGTATCAACACCTGGGTCAAGGGTTTGAGTACCCATAGGTGGTGAAATCCCACTAAGGCGTGAGTGTGTAGTGGTATATATTCTCCACCGAACTTTTTAATCTCTCAATCTCTCTCTCTCTATTCTGTTTTGGGTTTCCACACATGGAATGGAGATGGGTTTTTTATTTGATTCTAAGTTTTTTGGATCCTTCTTACGCACTTCAATTGCGCGGAGGCATGCGTAAGAGTATAGAGGTGTGCGGCAGATTCTAGTCTATCGTGAAGTGCGGACGGCCATTAATAGTTTTAATTTGCTCTTTCTGTTGTAGTCTCTAGATGGCCCATTGAGCAACGGTCCTGATCGACCAGACCAATCGCAATGACCAGCACATACTTCCAGACCTGTTTGCTTGTGTCTTGCCCTATTTTTAGTGTGGTTTGAATTATGGCCCCGATTCGTCTGGTCAGTCCCTCTGGACATTCTGGATTTGTTGTAAACAAGCCCTGGCCCTCGAGATTGGTGGCCAGGATGTTGCTGTCGAGATAGCGGATCCGATTACGCATCTTGGTCGCGTAAGGTTGCGTGCAACAATAGCACCGACCTTAGGACAGCAGCACATTGATCTCGGTCCCTGTTTCTTGGAGGTCACTCACGATCAAAACTGATCATATTGCTGGACGCCAAAAGATTTATTAACGCATATCTTGGGTTCACCATCGGTGTGTCCCAGCTGAGAAGAGGGTCCCTGCTTTCATGGCGGATCTGTTACTCTCCTCTTTCCATCTTCTTGACATCATCGGGCGGATCGGATCGGCTGCGGGGACGCTCCCTGTCCGTTAGTTTTATGGCCAGTGTGAGATCGCACCACTCTTGGTAATTGAAGGCAACTTCTTTCTGCACCGCCCGGTATGGTGTCAAGGCCGGTGTGATCGAAGAGGAGATTTCCTTTCCGGACTTTCTTTCTTCGTTTGAGAGGAATCCGGAGAGAAGGACGACCGAATTCTTTAAGTTTGGAACAGTCACTTTCTTGCTCTGGTGGGTCCACTTGTGATGCTATTTTGGAAGATCTGATCCCTTCATTAGCATGAGAAGATCGTGTTGGGCCATGGACCAAAAGATGAAGGAATTTCAAGTCTTTGGTGGGCCACGACACCCTGATCATCTGAGGCTTCTCGTGTTTGACCGTTACTGAAATCACGTGTACATGTGATTGGCTAGCCACTTAACTTGTTATGTGCATCTAGTGGGGTCCATTTGTTATGTCCTTTGAGAGATCCACTCCGTTCACCGTATTTGCAAGGTCGTATTCGGCTATGGCCTCAAGTATGGGACCGAGCTAGGTCTTAGGTGGGCCACACGTTGTAACAACGTGTGGGTGAAAACTCCTTCCATTGTGTGTGGTGTGTGATGGGTGTATATGAGTTTTGAGGTTTGGGTTTTTATTTATAATTTTGCCCTTCTCCTTTGTTACAACTTCTGTCATCCGTATCTCCTAACTGCACCGTACAAATGGAACAAAATTTCACCAATATATATATATATATATCGTTGTGTGTGTATATATATATATATATATATATATATATATATATATATATATATAGTATATATATATATATATATATATATATATCTATATATATAGATATATATTATATATATAAACTTCCTTTAAAGTTTCATTGAAAAACTAGATCAATTTCCCATGTTTCCCCAAAACAACGATACCTTCCCCAATACATGTGATATTTTTCATGGAATACCGATACGTTTCCATATCCCAAAGGTGTGCTTCATGCATCAATACCGGTATTTAAATCACTGGTTACAATCCTTTTCTTTGGTGGTCATTTTTGTCCACCTCCTATCATATGATGTTTTTTTAACGTAACTTTACGTCTGATGGGTCATGTTTGCTTCTCTCTGCAGAGTAAAAATAACACTCCAGCTGCTCAGGAGAAATGCATTACACGGCTGTTGCTGTATCATTTTTGTGTCAACTTACCGCTTATGATTGTTTCCTATCCTGTGTTTAGAGTTATGGGCATGAGCAGCAGTCTCCCATTGCCGTCCTGGTATTTTCAGGTTTCTTTAGTTACTAAAGCTTCCAATTTCACAACTTCTATGTGAAACTTATGCAATGTTCTCGAGCTTTTATGCATCCAAAGCTAAGAAGATCCAACTTAAAATCATTTTTTTAAATTTGTGGTCATACAGGAAAGTGATTTTAATGCAAATACTCTTCTACTTCATCCTGGAGGATTTTGTGTTTTATTGGGGACACAGGATTTTACACACAAAATGGTTGTACAAGCACGTCCACAGCGTTCATCATGAGTGAGTGAAACATTTCTTACTAAAATAACCGAAGTTTCGAAAGCATCGTATTGTTTTCTTCATTGCTTCCATCTTCTTATAGATTCACCTCCATTGTATGCAGATATGCCACACCATTTGGACTGACTTCTGAGTATGCACACCCTGCTGAAATATTGTTCCTTGGTTTTGCTACCATCGTTGGTCCTGCTATCACTGGGCCCCATCTGTTGACTCTATGGTTATGGATGTCATTGCGAGTCTTGGAGACAGTAGAGGCACATTGTGGATACCATTTCCCATGGAGCCTCTCAAATTTGTTTCCCGTGTATGGAGGGTGAGTTATTATCTTTCATTTGTGTATTTTGTCTTGGTGGGACCTTATCTACTATGTGCTTATCCATTTGATGTGAGACGTCTGATTGGTTTGTTTTTGTAACGTCTCACAGTGCTGATTTTCATGACTACCATCACCGTTTGCTTTATACCAAGTCCGGAAACTACTCGTCAACGTTCACTTACATGGACTGGTAAGTTTTGGTGGCCTTGAATGCAATTGCATCTTCACTTTAATATTATGTTTGGACAGGAAATAGAATGTCAAATTCATGATTAACCCTTAATCCTGATTTTGGCGGGTTCCATGCTCTTGTCAGTTGTAGTGTGTCATTTAGCAGAGATTTCTTGCTAAACCACAATAGCGGCGGTTTCCAAAAGAAGCACTAAAACTGAAGTGGAGGCCATGGGGCATGTAGTATTTATGTAAATTCTGACCAGAAAATCTTATGATGGGGCTGCCTCCCATATCTGCCTCCCATATTTTGTTTGATTGACACTTGTTAACATTAGTGTAGGTGTTATTATTATTATTATATTTTGATTGAGTGGATTTTTATTGTGCATTTTCTTTTTTTTTTTACCATTGCATATGGAATTTATTATGTTCCGAGACCTGTTAACATTAGTGTAGGTAGTGTAGGAATTTATTATGTTCCTGGCTTTGTTTTTTGGAGAGTAGCCTAAGTGTTGGCTGTTTTTGTCTTGTAGTTTGCTGCCTCTGGTGTTTTTTTTTTTTCTGGCAGCCCTTCTGTCTTTTTTAATAAAGTTCGTATCTTTCAAAAAAAAAAAAAAAAACATTAGTGTAGGTGGTAAGATATAATGGATAGTTGGAAGACAAATGTCATTTGATGGTGGCTAGCAAATGATCTAAAGGACTGGTGTAACATGTAGAGTGCATGGGACTCTACATGCATTGGCTTAAAAGTGGATGATATAAGATCTGTAGGGCTGAGTATTAATCAGATAGAGGAAGTTTCCAACTGCCTGACAATAAGCGGGACTAGGCAAAAGTTCAATGGGTTTGGGAATATTTTGCTTTCAGCTCAGATGGAGTGTTCATTGTCTTTCCCTCAGTGATATGAGCATGAGGGACAAGATGATAGGCATATTTCTGTTGGGTCAACATAAAACAAAGGGAACCATACAAAATCCAATACCTAAGTAGGAATGGTCGATCAATTCCTTCATGTGATATTGGCATTGGAGATTTTGCTGCAGATGATAATCATGCATGATGATCACCTTCCGAAATGACCATATCATTTGAAATCAGGATAGTGAAGCCCTAAAGTGATGTTTGGCCAGACTAATTATGAATTAGAGGGGATCTGTCAAATTCCAGTACGGAGTGCCATAAACTACTCCAACCTTGTAGTTGGGACAAAATAGATTCTTGGGTCAACTAGGAATTGGATGGTCTTACCATAGGTTTCTGTGCAATTGTGCGTAGAGAGTTCCTTGTGAAGATTACTACAAATAAAGGCATTTTATCTCCATCCATTGCTTCACTGATGGATCACGATAACAACTGTGTCATCTTTTTCATAGGGTCAAATCTCTTGCTGTAATGTGGACCACATTCTGAAAGTACATCACTTCTATGAGACATGCCTTTCAAGAGTGCTTTTGATACATTCACTTTTGTTGTGTAGATTTGCCACTGATTGGTCTTTTCTTAGGTCAAAGAAATTCTAAAAGTCAATTTTAATTGAGCTTCTACGTTTTGCTCTTTTACATTTTTTAAATCGTTAAGAAATGCTCTATTAAAAGAGAAAAGCACAAAAGGCCATTTTTGATAATTTACAACATGTTATGTTGACAAGCACACTAAGAGGCTCGAACGAAGAGGGATGGCACATACTAGAGGACTATTTTGATAATATAAGGAATGATGATGGGGCAAAAGGAAACGAACCTTTAGATCAAGCAATCTAAATTCCTTGTGAGGAGCATCGTGTGCCGTAAAGGCCATTACGTGAAGGTAACAGTCGCAACCGTCACATGTTATGCGGTCGTAAAGGCTATAATGGCCATTACGGAAAAAATGACCTGTAAAGGCCGTTACAGCCCCATAACGGCCCGTTATGCCCCTCGTAAAGGCCGTAATGGTCCATTAGGGGCCCGATATAGGTTTTTCGGATTTTTTTCAATAAAAAAGAGACCGTAATGGCTGTTGCGGCTTTATAACATCTATTACACCCCGTATCGTAAAGGTAACAGTGATTGCCATTATGACCACCATTACGATTACGGAATACCCTGATGAGGATACTGTGTCATCTTTTTCATAGGATCAAATCTCTTGCTGTAATGTGGACCACATTCTGACAGTACATCACTTTTATGAGACATGCCTTTCAAGAGTGCTTTTGATACATTCACTTTTGTTGTGTAGATTTGCCATTGATTGGTCTTTTCTTAGGTCAAAGCAATTCTAAAAGTCAATTTTAATTGAGCTTCTAGGTTTTGCACTTTTACATTTTTTAATCGTTAAGAGATGCTCTATTAAAAGAGAAAAGCACAAAAGGCCATTTTTGATAATTTACAACATGTTATGTTGACAAGCACACTAAGAGGCTTGAACGGAGAGGGATGACACATACTAGAGGACAATGTTTTGATAATATAAGAAATGATGATGGGGCAAAAGGAAATGGACCTTTAGATCAAGCAATCTGAATTCCTTGTGAGGAGCATGGTGTGCCGTAAAGACCGTTATGGGGCGGGGCCATAAAGGCCGTTACGTGAAGGTAACAGTCGCAACCGTCACATGTTATGCGGTCGTAAAAGCCATAATAGCCGTTATGGAAAAAAATGACCTGTAAAGGCCGTTACACAGCCCCATAACGGCCCGTTATGCCCCTCGTAAAGGCCGTAATGGTCCATTAGGGGCCCGATATAGGTTTTTCGGATTTTTTTCAATAAAAAAGAGACCGTAATGGCTGTTGCGGCTTTATAACATCTATTACAACCCCGTATCGTAAAGGTAACAGTGATTGCCATTATGACCACCATTACGATTACGGAATATGATGAGGACACTGTGTCATCTTTTTCATAGGATCAAATCTCTTGCTGTAATGTGGACCACATTCTGAAAGTACATCACTTTTATGAGACATGCCTTTCAAGAGTGCTTTTGATACATTCACTTTTGTTGTGTAGATTTGCCATTGATTGGTCTTTTCTTAGGTCAAAGCAATTCTAAAAGTCAATTTTAATTGAGCTTCTAGGTTTTGCACTTTTACATTTTTTAAATCGTTAAGAGATGCTCTATTAAAAGAGAAAAGCACAAAGGCCATTTTTGATAATTTACAACATGTTATGTTGACAAGCACACTAAGAGGCTTGAACGGAGAGGGATGACACATACTAGAGGACAATGTTTTGATAATATAAGAAATGATGATGGGGCAAAAGGAAATGGACCTTTAGATCAAGCAATCTGAATTCCTTGTGAGGAGCATGGTGTGCCGTAAAGACCGTTATGGGGCGGGGCCATAAAGGCCGTTACGTGAAGGTAACAGTCGCAACCGTCACATGTTATGCGGTCGTAAAAGCCATAATAGCCGTTATGGAAAAAAATGACCTGTAAAGGCCCTTACAGCCCCCGTAACGACCCGTTATGCCCCCTGTAAAGGCCGTAATGGTCCATTAGGGGCCCGATATAGGTTTTTTGGATTTTTTGGTTGTTGTGGCTCCTGTAGCATCCGTCACACTTCGTATCGTAAAGGTAACAGTGGTTGCCGTTATGACCACCGTTACCATTACGGAATACCTTGATGAGGATACTTGTCATGGAGGAGCATCTGTCCAACAACTAGTCAAGGACATGGTATTCCAAATCGGTTACGTAATGGCCGTAACGGCCGTTACGTAACGGTAACGGTCATAACCGTTACGCGTAGCGGGGTCGAAACGGCCGTAACGGCCGTTACAGAAAAATGCGCCGTAACGGTCCCGTAATGGTGCGTAACGGCCCCGTAACGGTCCTAGAAGTGCATTTTTCAAAAAATAAAAAATGGCCGTAACGGCCGATACGGGGGCTGTAACGGCCGTTACGGCCCGTATCATAACGGTAACGGTGGTGGCCGTTACGGCCACTGTTACCTAACACGGAACACCTTGGTCGAGGACAATAATACAATATTGGTAGACACAGTGACATTTGAAATGTCAAGGAATAATCAAGGGATGGAATGGATGACATTCCTTGGCATGGTGTGTCGTAACAACCGTTATCGGACTGTAAAGGCCATTGCTTAAAGGTAACAGTGGCAATCATTATATGTTACGGAAAAAATGACCCGTAACGACCGTTATAGCCCCCATAACGTCCTGTTACATTCCCCGTAAAGGCCGTAACTAATGGTCCATTACAGGACTGATACAGGTTTTTCGAGATTTTTTTTAAATAGAAAAAAAGAGATTGTAACGACTGTTATGGGGGCTGTAACGGCCATTACAACCCTTATCATAAAGGTAATAGTGGTGGCCAATGCGGCCTCCGTTACCATTATGGAATACCTTGTTGCCTGGGCAAGACGGTTTATCTAGGCAAAAAAGGTTAGGTACTAGTGGTTAGATCATAGGAGATTTTTTTTCCTAGATGGTTTTGGGTGAGCAATGTCATAATGTATAAAAGGTTGATCATCATCATTGTCGTTGTCGTCTGAGCCTTATACTAACTAATTGGGGTTGGCTACACGAATCCTTTTTAGACATTCCACTCTACCAAGGGCCATAACTTTTAGTGAGACCGCTGGTGATCTAGTCTTTTCTTACTACTTCCACCCATGTTCTTTTGGGCTGTCTCCCTACCCTTTTAGAGGCTTCAACTTATACCAACTCACTACTAATCTTTGTAGTTCTTGGTCTCTAGTGCACATAACCAAATCATCTAAGTCTACTCTCTTGTCTTATTACATATTAGTGCTACTCCCAAATTGCCTTGCATTCTTTTCTAATTCTATCATTGTCTTGCCACTCATTTATCTCAACATCATCATTTCAGCTACACTCATCCTATGGACGTTGTTTCTTAATTGCCCAACATTCTGTCTTATAAAACATGGCTGGTCTTATAACCATCTTATAAAATTTCCATTTCTCTGAGTGGTACACGACGATCACATAAAACTCCAGAGGCAAATATTCATCTTCCACCTTGTTTGGATTCTATGGGCAAATCCTTTTCAATCTCTCTACTCTCACGAACTATCTACCTAAGATATCAAAAGTGGTCATTTTGGGAAACTTCTTAGTCAACAATCTCAACTAATTCCTCGTTCCTACTCCTATCGTTACTAAAATTGCACTTCGTATATTTTATTTTAGTATGACTAATTTTAAATCCTTTAGATTCTAAAGCACCTCTCCACAAAACTAGCTTTTGTGTTTATGCCCTCTCTCATCTTCTCAATCAAAACTATGCCATTTGCAAACTACATGCACCATGGGATCCCTTCCTGCAAATGCCTCATTAACATGTTCATAACCAATGCGAAAAGGTACGGGCTTAATGCCGACCCCTAGTGCAATCCTACAATAATTGGGAACTCACTTGTCTTTCCACTAGTGGTCCTCACATTTGTTATTGCTCCCTCGTACATATCCTTAATCTTGTCAATATATCATCTTGAAACTCCTTTCTTTCTCAATACCCTTCAAATTAACTCTCTAGGGACCCTATTGTAAACTTTATCTAAGTTAGTAAAGACCACGTGGAGATCCTCCATTCCTTGTACTTCTCCATCAATTGTCTAAGTAGGAAAACAAGTTCAGTGGTAGACCTCCTTGGCATGAAATGAAACTTATTTTTTAATATATTCGTCTCATGCGTTAGTCCTTGCTCAATCACTCTTCTCAAAGTATGTCTCGTAAATTTAATCCCAGGATAGTTAGTGCAAACTCTATGTGTGTCGTTTATTTTTATAATTAGGTAACACATTATTTTTCCTCCATTCATCTAGCATTTTCTTAGATTGTACAATCGCATTGAACATCTTTTTCAAAATAACCCAATATCTCCGATAGACTTCTTGACCACCATTGGTCCAAGGGCTTTTCATGTTTTCATCTTTCTCAAAGCTTCTTAAACTTCAGATATCCTAATCCTATGAATGTATTTATCGACTTTGACATCATTTGAGTTTATGGTTCCTTCTATTCCTATGCTCTCAGAGTGATTGTAATTTAACTAGTTTTAAAAAATAGCTTCTCCACCTTTCATTGATCTCATTGTCCTTGACTATTAAGCAGTACCCTCTAGTCATCACTCTTAATGCACCTAACATAGTCTAGCTCCCCACTCTTCCACTCTCATTTTTACAAGTTTGAAGACATCTTTTTCACCTTCTCTGGTCCCCATTCTATCAAGAAGATCATCGTAAGCCTTAAGGGGGTGTTTGGTACATGGGATTACGTGGGATTAAGTGGGATGGAATTGGCACAATGCAATGATAATGGAGTGTTAGGTATTGGCAGTAGATTAGGAATGATATACCAATCTCGTCTCTATGTTTGGAATGTATGGTTTTGGAGCCATGATCTAGGGATATTAGGAATACATGTTTGGATGTTTCATTCGCAGAGAGGAAGCTTTTGGAAGTGGACCACTCCTTGAGTGCCACACACTACCAACCTCCGTGGTGTGTTTATGTCACCAAGTTCTATGGGCCCCACCATGATTTATGTGTTATATCTACACCGTCCATCCATTTGGCGAGATCAATTTAGGTCATGAGCACAAAAATGAGGCAAATCCAAAGCTCAAGTGGACCACACCACAAAAGCACTGGGAACAATGATTCTTGCCGTTGAAACCTTAGTAGCGCCCACCATGATGTTTATTTGTCATCCAACCTATTCATGAGATCACATAGACCTGGATGAAGGGGGAAAAACAAATATCAGATTGTTCCAGACCTTTTGTGGCCCTGAAGACATTTTCAATGGTAAATGCTCAATCCCACTTCCTTTTGAGGCGTGGTCCACATGAACATATAATCTCTCTTTTTTTGGCCCATGGCCTAAAATGATCCCGTAAAATGGATGAACGGCATGGATATAACACATTCATCATGGTGGCACACCATGTAATACGTCACCGAAATTTTCTAGTTGAATGTCCGTTGCTGGATATGGCTGTGGATATTGCAAATCCAAAATATATACAGCAGATCCTTCTTCAATCCTCAACACTTTGGCGCGGTTTCCAAAGCTTCAAATTGTCACCATGGACTGCCTGACCAAACACAAGCTTCGGCTCAAAATGTGGGATTAGAAAGTCCATCCCATCTAATCCATCCTAATACGGTGCACCAAACAACCCCCAAGGTTAGTCTCACTTGCTACTTTCTTAGCAATCTTCTTGGCATTTTTATATTGATCAAGATTTTTATAGTTTTTGGTCCCTTGCTAGGCTTTGAAACATGATTGAGATGACCTGGTCATATGAATGTTTCTTGTTAATAGAATGGATAGAGGGTAGATAACTAAGATGACTTGGAAGGATCAAGGAGGAGAATGCTATTAGCTCTCAAAGTATGCCATTTTGGGAGATAAGTGTGGTGATACTTGGTCCTAGACTCCTGGTAGCATCAGGAGCACTTTTATCGTGGAGGATGATTGAGAAAAACCACATTACATACTTTTTAGGGAGGGTTAGAGAATGGAGCAAGTTTAATAGAAGACAGAGATGTTGATGGTTGGGTTGGAGTCTAGTCGGATATTAGGTAGGAGAGCCTAGTGTCACGGACCAGTCATCTCCATGCTTATCTCTCCGTGTGCACTATGAGGCTATGTAAATAGATTAGAGAACTCTAGAGACTATTAGAGTTTTGTGTAGAGATCTCTGGAACATTTTGGAGTTCCCTAGTGGCTCTTGTAGCTATAGTGTATAGTTGCATGAAGCGTGAAGTGAAGTGGCAAGAAATTTGGGTGCAGAAATGGGAAAGCGTCTCTTTCAAAATGTAAACAGGTATAAATAGGTAGGAAGCAGGAGCGGGAGTGAGTCCAAAGTGGGAATTCGAAGCCAGAGTGGCAGCTAGTTGGAAGGATCCTGCAAATAAGAGCTAGTTTAGTGTAGGATAATCTACAAAGCTTCTGGTGTATTCTTAGTCATTGGATGATCACCACATTCCTAGCCATTTATGTAGGGAGACTAGAAGGTTCTTATGCAATATATGGAGGGCTTTTCATTTGGGATATGCCTCAGAAGTTGTAAGCTCTCATGTTCTAGTGTAGTATAAATTCTCTTGCGTTCAAGACTCCTTTGTGCTTGCTCTTCTCATCAAGTTAACTTGACTAGCACTTGGTTGGTAGGTTGACTCGTTCATAAAGGGGTTGTGAGTTGATTGTTGCAACGTTGACACTTGGGGGAAGTGCTTAAGCAGGGATACGTGCGGCACTCATCTATGGGCCCACCCATGTAGGTCTTTCCCTTATTCACTTTATCCCGTGGCCTGCAAATAGACAGGAAAGAAAGAGATTTACAGCAAGAATTAATTGCAAAATGGGCAAAGAAAGATTTGAATTGTTGGGTTGTGTTTTTTCTTTTCTTTTTGTTTTTTGTACGCGTAGCTGAATTAATGAGTTCTCCGGCCCTTTTTTTTTCCTGGATATGTACATGTAGGCGAGCCCTGATGCACTGCAGTCTGTAACAATGCATTTCATTGGTCGCATTCTGAATCTAGAATCTGATGCCCAGAATTTCAAATGCTTATTCTATTGCCTAGTTGAAATTGTTGTTGTGGAAGAATGATGTATTGTGGACTGTGATAACCGACAATACAGTTAAAGAGAAACAGCTTTTCCCTCCCGCCCATCTCATATACCCAGAATCTGGTTCGCATACCACCGGCATGTTTTCTGCAAAACCAACATCTTGGCATTTATTCTGATTCCGAGCTCCAAGTTCCGTAGAAAGAGCATTATTGCTGATATGGTTTCTGTCAATTACTATGTTTCCAATTTGTTCTGATTCTTACATATATACATGAAACAGGATATTCGGCACAGACAAGGGCTATCGGAAATTGAAGGCACTGAAGAACATTGATGTCAGCAAGAACAAGGAAATGTAAGGAAGAAAAGCATTTTTGGCGAAGCATGCATTTGGTCTATGTGCATGCTCAGCTGATGTTGAAAAGTTGTTTAGAATGGATTAGCTTCAGGTTTAGTGGGTTTTCTCTGATTTGTGCATTGTTTGCTGAGATAGATGATGATGATGAATGATGATCAGGTTGGTTTTCATTGTGTGATGAATGGGGAGTAGTTTTTTTTTTTTTTTTTTGCCTATAGAACATGAGCATGCATCCCTCTTCTACATGAATGGAAGCCTCTCATATAATAAAAATGTAAGTGCAGTTGTGGGAGTGTTCTATTATAGGAATTCCAAGCATTTCGAGTGCCAAATGGGAGGAAGCGGATTGCTTACTGTGTAACTTTTGGGCCCACTGTGATTTATGTGTCTTATCCACGCCGTCCATCAGTTTTACCGGCTTATTTTAGGGCACGAACCCAAAATCGAAGCATACCTGAAGCTAAATTGAACCACACCACAGAAACAGAGTGAATTGACCGCCTACCATTGAAAACTTGTTGGGGGCCATAGAAGTTTTGGATCAAGCTGATATTTGTATTTTCCTCTCATCCATGCGTGTATGTGGCCCAGGAAAGTTTCGATGGTGGATGTCATTATGCCCACTATGTGGTGTGGTGTGGTCCTCCTAGAGCTTTGGATATGCTTCAATTTCGAGCTCAACCCCTAAAATGATCTAAAAACATGGATGGTCCGCATGGATAAGCAACATAGATTCACAGCGTGTCCAACAGAGTTTATTCAGTAGGATATAAAGTAATGAGGTTCGATTTTGCCCAGGAAAGAGAAAATGCGTAGAAGTTTGCTTTGGATTCACGTCAGAAAATTTCCTCATACGCTCGAAGGACGTAGAACAGGAGAAATTAATAAACCGTTGGTCTCTCAGCCCACTGGGACCCACATGCTGCCGTGATACATGTTGAGACTGCGGTAATTTAAACCGTCCATGTTCTATATAATACCATAAATAAGCTATTATCTCATAGTCACATTTTAGTGATGATCGGTGTCAGGTAGATCTTGTCCATTTATCCTCTTCAATGCTCCAAACCATCCTGTTGTCTATGGTTAAATACAGGCAGTGGTTTGATTTGAGCCATCCAACACCTCAAGCCCAAGAGAACAAGTCCAAATCGTATTATTTGACATGATCGATTTTATGTATGGAATCAACCCTTTTAAGTTTTCTGGATTGATCCCAAATTTAATTAGGGGGCAAAAAAATCTCTGCAAAGGATCAACTACAAGAACAAAATCTTAAAAACTAGTGGTTCCGAATCCTTCTAAGAGACTTCTTTATTCGGAAAGCATGTTGTAAATATAAAAGATTTAAGATAAGCAAGGAAACCCAAAGATTCAAGATAAGCAAGGAAACCCAGAAGAGCTTGAGACCCTACGCCATAGGCATCTATCTACTTTCTTTTTCTTTTTTTGGGTTAGCTTGTTAGTACACACCCATGTTAGTACACACTCCATGTTAGCCACCCCCACTAGGAATCGATACCAAGACCTCAAGTGTTGAAATGAGGTATCTTCACTCAGTTTGCCAGAAGAGCTTGAGACCCTACACCATACACATCTACGTTTCAATTTATCTTTCTAACATAACTTAGTTCTTGTATGAGATCGCCATTACCTAGCTGATCCTGCTACAATATCATAGGAATAAATTAAATATTTACGACTTTAAGTGCACCTGTTACGGTGCCTTGTGATGCAAGTGCAGTGCATAAGAGTGTATGGGTGGTGTGCTTGTATCTACACAAGTGTGTGAAGTGTGAGTGTGTAAATAAAAACCTTTGAATTATTAAATTATGATTAAGTGAGTTCTAATTTAGTTAATCATATCCATCCTATCATTATCTTGGTAACCATTTGCCTCAAATAATTTATTCTAATAGATAAATTATATTTTTATCTCTCACTTATTTTATTTATTTGATTGTTTGAATATTAATTTTCACGAGCCTCGTCCATTATACACAAAATTCAAATCCAACCAATCACACATGTAGCTTCATGTTTGGTTGAATACGAAAAACGGAATATCTCCTTACACGGCGCTTACAGCTCGCAGTTCGGAATATAGCAAGGCGACGCAACTCCAAGGAGTTGGACCATCTATCAATGATATTCAATGGTCAGGATTGCCAATCTATGCAATCGGAAGGGAAGCGGATTGGCTGGTGTACCACACACCAGCTAGACGTCAGCAAGTTCTGTGGGTCCCATTATGAGGTATTTGTTATATCTAGACTGTCCATCCATTTGGCGAGCTCTAAGGCTTGAAGCAAGAAATAAGACAGATCTAAAGATTGAACGTCTACCATTAATACACATTGGATGGAAAATAAACGTTATGGTAGGCCGTACGAATGTTTTAACGTGAAAATGGTGCAGTACATTTGATCGTTGGATATGATTCATTTTTTGGCTCATGCTCTAAAATGGTCTCCAAAAATGCATGAACGGTGTGGATATAATAAATACATTATTTTGGGGCCATGAAACTTTGATCTCCCTTTGAACCGTTCGTACAACTCGGAGCTCGTCTTCGCACGACACGCACCCACACCAGCAATATCGCTGGTGTGTGTTACACTAGCCAATCCGCTTCCAATCGGGAAGGGACCTGGGCCGTTCATATCACATCTAGGGCACACACTACTGAAGGTCAGCAGACCATCATAACGCGCACCACCTCGGCTCGAGGATCAGGAAAAACCCAAGCATACTAGTGCGGGAAAACCCTCAACTAGAGGATCATATAATCGTTTCAACCTCTATTGACACGTGTCGTCCACTGTCGTATCATACGGTCAGGAAAAGAGGACTAAATTGTGAAGGAATACGGATCTTTTAAAAAAAAAAATAAATTCCCAATACATGCAGATTAACATATAAAACGCAGTATACATAACGAGATTCCCATCTGGCCCATTGTAAAAGTGGGCCGTTGGATTCTCATATTGCTTTTCTATTTCCCAAACTACCCTTCCTCCTTCCTTTCATTTCGTTTACTTCCAGGTGGAGGAGAGGACCCCACAATATAAAAAGGAAAATAAAATAATATTTAAAAATATAAAAAATATAAAACAAAAAGTAAAAGAAAAGGAGAGAGGAGCTCTCTCTCTTTCTCCACTGCTACGTGTCGCTCCTGAGATCGACCACGACAACGCTTACGTTGTCCGCGCTCTGCCTCGCCAACGCCAGCTTTGTTAGCAGCATCGCCGCGTCAGAGCACGCCTTGTCAGAGCCCTCGCCGCGGGCGACGCCCGCGTCATGTTCCGGCGGGTTCGGAGCGTCGCCGCGCAGGCACATGCGCACGATAGCGCAGGCCGTGGCGTTGGAGACGACGTCCCAGAGGCCGTCGCTGGCTAGGATCAGGCAGTCGTCGTCCGGCGATCGGGGCGTCACCGTCACCTCGGGCTCCGAGCTTACGAACGGCTTCAGGTAGTTATCGCCTGCGGAGGAAAACAATAGATGGGGTGAGATCATCTAACGTGCGCCGGGGGTGTGCATGGAACGGTGATCTTTTTTCTTCTTATTTATACCTATGGCCCTTGACATGGCAAGGACGCCAAGAACGCGAGGGCCGTCCCAGTAGATGACTCGACCGCCGGCGGCTTGGATCCGCATCAGCTCGTCGGGGCGATCTGGCTGCAAAACCACGGAAATAACTGCTTCAGCACATGGGCAAATTCGTAATTCTTCTCGGCAGGGAAAACGCAAGTCAGACGAAGCCACCGCCACGTCGGCCCATATTATCAAACGAGCGCTAACAGGCAGGACCACGCCAGCGCACGTTAGCAGGCTGTGTATCGCCTAGATCTTGAAATATCGACTAATTTGATAATACATAAATCAGACGTCATTATCGCGAGACTTTCAAAATCTCGGAAGTTTTCGGAATATTAACACGAGATTTTATTTGAGATTTCAACCAACGTGATATACAAAATATATAATTGCAATTCTAAATGATTTTTAATTTAATTATTTATTTAAATACTTCAAACGAAATCCTCAAGTCAACTTCTCGACAAGATACGAATATATCAGAAGAAATTCCCGGTAACGAGATTTTCCACTCTGTTGGCGCGACGGTGAGTCGCTCAAAGAAACCCGACGGCGCATGTTAGCCAAAACAGCCAGCACGACGAAATATATCAGTATACAACGGCTCCGTAGGCGCAGTGCAGGTTAACGTTGTGCACCGCTCCCGCCCCCGTCAACAGAACTCAATCAAAAGCCCGTAGCGAGGGCCAGAGGCCCGCCTGGGGCCTTGGTGGAAGATAACAGATCATGGGCTCATGTTGTCAGGCCCATACATAGGTGGGCCGGGCCGGGTCCTGCCCGAAAATTTCAAATCCTAAGACCTGCTGCTTCCACGTTCCAACTAAAGACCGTACGCGCCAGACGCACCTCATCTAACCACACGCCATTACCCGCGAAATAAACAAAAAGAAATAAAAAGTAAAAATAAAAATCCCACCTTATGATCTGAAGAGAGTGGGACCGGCTTCCCTTTCCTGCAGAGCACGGCCCTTGAATCGCCGCAGTTGGCCACGACGATCTCATCAGGCGTCACCACAGCTACCACAGCCGTCGATCCCACTGCGTCGCACTGAGGTGTCTGTAACTCGCAGCGGCAATTCGCTGCCATCGTCGGAATTCTGCCGTCTCCTGCGACCTCCTTGTCCATGCGCAGAAAGCTCCGGCCCATCGCATCATTCCACTCCTTCGATGCATCTCCGTTTCCAAGCTCTTCTGCTAAGATACCATGCAGCTTATCCTTGCAAGACATAGCTACCTGAAATAGAAAGAAGAAATTAACATATACGGAACATGTGGTGTATGCGTGGGAGAAAGTTACAAGCAACAGCATCGGGAACTTACATGAGAGCACCCGTGGCCGTCGTAGACACCGAAGAAGTGCAGATTCGTCGGAATCTGAAGCTCCCGCCGGAAGAACGATGGGTGGATCGAGACAGCATCCTCCATGTCCCTCCTCCGGCCGCACACTGACGTCATCCCGAACTTCGGGCACCGGTCAAGGGCCGCAGGAGTCGGATCCACGCGGTCCTTCGCTTGCTGCTTCAGCTCTTCTTCAGAGGAATTCTCGGAGGCGTTCTCGCAGTCCCGTGGGGACGACGACGGAGACGTACAGGCCTTCGTCTTCCGACGCTTGCAGCTGCCGGAATCAGGCGGGGGTGCGACGCCAGCGTAGAGCTTGAACCGCCGGATCTCCCATCTCCGGCGCCTCGCCGCTCGAGAGCTAGTCTCGCACGGCGCCGTTGTCTCACTTTCGCTAACGACACCGCAGCAGATCTCAGCCATTGATATTAAGATATCCGTCAAAACTACAATATCTCTGATCTCCAACGATCGTAGACGAGAGAGAACCTAAAAAATCTTAATCAGACCACCGATTTCTATCAGAAATCCTAGAAAGCTCGTTAGAAAGCCTACGTGAGAGAGAGAGGGAAGAAGAGAGAGGAAGAGGGAGCTGCTTCTCTTGTATTTTAAGAGCAGGAAAAACGACCTCCATGAGAGCCTTTTTACAGACCCAACGACAGAAGCGTCTGTCTCTTCTGCCAAAGGAGCTTCCGGGCAGCTGCCCGTCACCGTCACGGGCAGCCCGCGACAGGTACTGTTAGTGCTATTCCGCCTACATCAACATATCCCAGCCGTCTATCTATCTCACGATTCTGTAACCCCTCTCCATCTCTCAACGCGTGTCATGGTGCTGCTTTGCCAGGACACGTGGCCCAATCAAAACTTAACACGAATAGACGATGAGCTCGTCCTCGCTCTGACACGCATGTGGTCCACGGTCGACCACTCCTGCAATTCGCTTTTCCGTAGCGTCTCAATTTTTTTTCTTTAACTATCGCGATTTCGACACGTGGCGTGATGTGCAGTTTCTATTCGTCGCGCTTGATTACGGGTGGAGAGGTGATCATAAGATCTGAACCGTTCATATGGTGGGACCTAGCTTGATAGACGATAACCCGGAACTCAGGCTGTTAAACGATTATAGATTACTATTTCTTTTAATTGAACATAGAACGATTAGGACGTTTATGCACAGGCGTCCGTTTTATTGCTTTTAAGGCCGTAAATGGGATAGAAATGGTAGTTTATCTACTATGTAGTTAATGCGGTTCGCCAGCAATGACGCGGCCCATTTCAACAACGGTCCAGGTCATACCTAAAATCGACCACGTGAGCCCAATAATGGAGTGGGTATGGAGCTTATCATCAATCGCGACGGATGAGAAACGGGCCCCATTGGGCATTTCTTCTTTTTTCCGCTGAGTGCCGGCTGTCCATCGAAAGACGTATACGTAGGCGTGCCACGTACCGACACGTGTCGTGTCAGCGTCGTTGCCGTTGACGCTTGGGGAATATCTCAGGTCGGTAGTCGTATCGCTCGACACGTATGTGCTTGCTGGCGTGGACCGGGCCCACGACCTCGTTAATCCGCTGACACGTGTCAAGATATTTGTTTATGGAGGGCGATATGTCATTATGAAATCTCGGACTGCCTGTAACCTGGGGTTACACGGCTACCCTGTAACCCCAAGCTCCGTGGGCCCCACCACGATGTTTATGTTGTATCCACTCCGTCCATATGTTTCGTCAGATCATTTTAAGGACTTGCGGCCAACATGAAGGAGATCCAAAACTCAGGGGAGGATAACAATGGAAACAGAGGGGACGGAGACAACCACCGTTGAAACCTTGTTGGGGCCCACCGTGATGTTTAGATGCCATCCAGACCTTTCATATAACGATTCCCACCCGGATGAAGTTAAATGCAAGTACGATACTGATCCGAAACTTCTGTGACCCCGATAATGTTTCAACAGTCATCCTTCAATCCTCACTCGCGTGGCCTACTTTAGTTTTGGATCTCCCTCATCTTCGAGATTATGATCTGAATAAATGGATGGACGGAACGGATATTACAGGAAAGTTGTAATCAGCCCCACAGTCTGGATTACGGGCAGACGTGTAAACCGAACCCCCTCATAAAGGCAAGTCGCGTACGAAAATGCCTCAGCCGACCCTACTGTTGGAGGAATAAAAAGCTTTCGATATTCGGTAGAGTTCGATGGATGATATGCAGGTACTTATAAATTACATAAAAATTGTACACGTGTAAAGCAAATAAATCAAATTAAACCGGACAAATCGTGGGTCCCAGCTTAGCACATCCAATTGCGCTATCTGATTACATGACCATCCAAAGACATTTAGGCCCTGTTTGGGCAACGGGATTAGAAGGGATTAGGTGGGATTGGATTCATCCGGTTCCGTGCCAATTCCACTCCATGTTTGGAAAAGCTTGGAATTAGATGGGATGGAATTGCATTGGGTCCCGTGCCAAATTCACTCAATGCTAGTAAGTTGTGTAGGTCCCACCTTGATGTGTGGGTTATATCCACACCGTCCACCCATTTTTTGAGATTATTTTAGAGCATGGGCTAAAAATCAGGTAATTCTAAAGCTCAAGTG
This sequence comes from Magnolia officinalis, assembly GCA_021015155.1. Classification (NCBI taxonomy): domain Eukaryota; kingdom Viridiplantae; phylum Streptophyta; class Magnoliopsida; order Magnoliales; family Magnoliaceae; genus Magnolia; species Magnolia officinalis. The sequence continues at coordinate 91,670,423 of JAJHSJ010000006.1, read as the reverse complement.
GACCCACCACTGAAAGCAACGGGGATTGAATACTTATCGTTGAAAACTTCTTTGGGGCCACATAAGTTTTGGATCTACCTCATTTTTCGGCCCATACCATAAAATGAGGTTACAAAACAAATGAATGGTTTAGATATAATACATGTGTATTGTTCTGGTAATTTCAAATGATGGTGGGTATATCCATTCAATGTACCACCATATTACTAACAAAGCAGAGCATTAATCTAATCCCATGGAATCAGGGGACAATCCCTACCATGGGTAATAATGATATTTTTTTTTTAATTCAATCCCACCTAATCCCTTCTAATCCCATTGCCCAAAGGGGCCTTAGGCCATGTTTGGGGGATGGGATTAGGTGAGATGGGATTCAAAAAACATAATTATTACCTATGACAGAGATTGTCCCGATTGCCATAGGATAAGATTAATGTCATGCTTTGTTGGTAATACAATAGTACATTAAATGGATATACCCACAATCATTAAAATTATTGAGAATAACATATATGTGTTATATCTAAACTGTTCATTTGTTTTGTAACCTCATTTTATGGTATAGGCTTAAAAATAAGTAGATCCGGAACTTATATGGCCTCATAGAAGTTTTTAACGGTAAATATTCAATCCCCATTGCTTTCTATGGTGGGGTCCACTTGAGCTTTAGATTTACCTGATTTTTTAGGGCATGCTCTAAAATAATCTCAAAAAATGGGTGGATGGTGTGGATATAGCCCACACATCATGGTGGGACCTACACAACTTACTAACATTGAGTGAAATTGGCTTGGAACCAATACAATTCCATCTAATCTAATTCCATTCTTTCCAAACATGGAGTGGAATTGGCACAGGACCGATGAAACCGATCCCACCTAATCCTTCAGTTTCATCGGGTCCTGTGCCAATTCCACTCAAACACATGTTTGGGAAGAATAGAAAAGCTTGAAATTAGATCAAACATGTGTTTGGGAAGAATAAAAAAGCTTGAAATTAGATTGGATGGAATTGCATTGGTCCGGTGCCAATTTCGCTTAATGTTAGCAAACTGTGTAGGTCCCACCATGATGTGTGGGTTATATCTACACTGTCCACCTATTTTTTAAGATTATTTTAGAGCATCAACTAAAAAACCAGGTAAATCTAAAGCTTAAGTGGACTCTACCATAGAAAGCAATTGAGATTAAATACTTACCGTTAAAAACTTCTTTGAAGCCACATAAGTTTTGGATCTATCTCATTTTTACGTCCATGCCATAAAATAAGGTTATAAAACAAATTGACAATTTAGGTATAACACGTGTTATTCTCCGTAATTTCAAATGATGGTGGATATATCCATTTAATGTACCACCATATTACCAACAAAGCATAGCATTAATCTTATCCCATGGCAACTGAGACAATCCCTGCATGGGTAATAATTATGTTTTTTTGAATCTCATCCCACCAAATCCCTTCTAATCCCACCGCCCAAAACTGCCCTTATTGGACAGTTAAAATGAAAATACTCCACCGTCCTATTCCAACAAACAAGTGTCCATGATTCAAAGGTTACGATTGTTCGACCAATCCGATTTTGGGTTCCACGTTTTAGTCGGTTTAACCTGAGTTAATCTATGGCTTGTGTCCGATTTCTGAGCGATTGCGTATCAAGCATCATACACAGCCGAGTATCAAATAATTCCGTAGCAGAGAGGAAACAGCCGAAGGGTGCTGTCTCTCGACAACACACGTGGCAACGTGACCTGTCTATTGTGACCGTCCACTTAGTTATCTATAACTACGATGGGCAATGATCATTAAACACGCATCTATCATACGGTCATAGCCATTAGGATTCGTTGGTTACCCCTCCATTACCTAGCTCGGTACTGGAAAAGTTATGTGGACCCACCACGATGTATGTGTTTTATACACGCCCTTAGTTCATTTTAGCATCTCAGTACAGGGCATTATAAGCATTAGCTAAAAGAATGAAGCATATCTAAAGTTCAAGTAGACCCCACCACAAAAATTAGTCGGGGGTAATGACCCACCGTTTAAACTTTCGTAAGGCCATCCCGATGTTTATTTGCCATCCTGACCTGTTCATAAAGTTAGATGAACTTGAATGTTCTATGGCCCACAGAAATTTTCAACAGCGTCTGATCAATCCCCACCGTTTCCTCTGGTATGGTCCACTTGAGCTTTTAATCTGACTCAATTTTTAGGCACATGGCCTAAGACGAGCCAAATGAATGGATGGACAGTGTGGATAAAACACATACATCATAGTGGGTCACAGAGCTGTGGCCAATACTATATGTGGCCAATACTATATAAAACCGACTCGGTACTGGATGGGTCACTACTCACTACCGAATCCGAGTGCCTTTTTTTTTTCAACAATATTCCGTACGAATAATTATTGAAAACAAGACTCACGGATGCATAATGTGGGGAGCGGATTAGATGCATAATGTATTCTTATATTAGCCTGTATATTAGCCCGTCCATCTATTTTTTAAAGATAACTTTAGTGCATGATCTCAAAACAGTAGCAGATCCAATTATCAGGCGGACCAAACCATAGGAAACAGCAGTGACTGACCATTAATGGGCCACAAAAGTTCTGGACGAAGCTGATATTTGGTTATTCCGTGTCCATTTTTAGGTGACCTTGCAAACAATTTGGATGGCAAATAAGCATTATGGTAGGACCAAAAAGTTTTTAATGGTAGGTCGTTCAATCACCATTGTTTCCAACAACGTGATCTACATGTCATTTAGATCTTCTTATTTTCAGGCTCATGTAGTAAATTGATGGATGGCATGGATATAAAATAAATACAGTGGCAAAATGGATGGACGGCATGGATATAAAATAAATACAGTGGGCCCCACGTTAAGGGCCGCACCTCATCCCCTCCCTTGTGTGCTTCTTTAAACAATGGCAATGCCAATTAGTTAATCCCCGACAGCTCCATACTCCCTACTGAAGTTACGTCTCTACATTTTTTGGGCCCGCTATGATGTGTGCGTTGTATCTGCATCATTCAGACATTTGGAGAGATTATTTTAATGCATAAGACAAATAACGAGGCAGTTACAAAGCTTAAGTGAAACACAGTGGAGATTAAACGACTACCCTTTAAAAAATTAGGGCCATGTAAGTTTTCAATCAAGCTGATATTTATGGTTTCCCTTATTTCATGTCTGTGTTAGTGTTAATTTATAAACAGGTTGGATCTCAAATATCAGCTTGATCTAAAATGGTATCTCCAAATAGATGGACGGCGTGGATATAATACATACATTGGCCAACGGAACGTGGTGACATCACTTCAGTAGTGAGTTCACTACATCGGTTTCAGTATTTAATCCGGATCCACTTGATATTTCACACGTATCATTCATTAACTGAAATTAAACCGTAAGATTCATTGACACTTACTTAGATAAGACAGTTACATTAATATTTTTAATTTCAACCGTCCAATAAATGTCCACCAATCCAATATATTACAAAATTAGTGTAATTTTTGGTTCATCGCGCATGTAAACTAAAGTCCATGATTTTGTCCAAAGTTCAGTTTGAATGACCTGTTATGGGTACACAGTCACGCCGGCAGGTGGGACCCAGCTTCCTGTAGCTTGCTATTGGAGGAGGTGCGTGGGAAGATTGACTCGAAAATGCAAACATTGGGTTAAGTCGCACGAGGAGGTTGCTACTGGATGGTGTTTCGTGGACTCCGCAATGGTGTATGTATTTTTTCAGCCCTTCATTCAAATTTTCCAGCTCATTTTAGGATATATTTACAAAAATTTGGTAGATCTAAATCTCAAGTGGACCACGCCACATGGAACAGCTGTGTGATTGAACGCCTACCATTAAAAACTTGCCAAGGCCCACTGTAATGTTTATGTGCCATCAAACATATTGATTAAGTCACTCAAATAAAAAATAAAGTCACAAGCTGGAAGGCGAAGCTCCTCAACCAAGCAGGAAAGCTAGTCTTCATTAAGCATGTGCTGTATTCAATTAAAGCCGGATTAAAAAAGCCTTTGCTAGGTTCTTTTGAAGGAACACGGAGGCTAGCAATAAACATCATTGGATCAAATGGATCGATATCTACTATCCTGCGGCTGAAGGTGGGCTTGGAGTCAGACGAATATCAGATGTCATGAAGGCCTTTCGATGCAATATGAGATGGCAGCTTCGAGCTGTCGAATCCCTCTGTTCATGACCAAGTACATGCAGAAATTCCAGAATAGACACGGATCCACCGGTTCAGAACCTCGTATCTATGAAGAAGACTTGGAAAAAAAAAACTGATTTTCTCCATTCACAACTCGAGATGAATGATTGGTAAAGGTAGTATCAGATTCTGGACTCAAAACTGGACTGGCAGAGGGCTACTCATCGGCGCTTCCTCTATCCTCGTTCCAAACCCTTGCCACTCAACTTTGGTTAAGGATTTCCTCAGCCAATCAGGCATGTAGAACCTCTTAGATATTTCAAGAATGATCCCTACTGCAGCTGTCAGAACCATTCAAGAGAGTGGCATCATGCTCTCGAGTAGAGAAGATTGCTTAGTCTGGATCCTGTCTTCCTCAGGTAAATTCTCCTTGAAGTCTGCATGGAATGCATCTCACTCCCGCCGCCCCAAGCTTCACTAGTCTATTTGGGCATGGAATAAATTTGTGCGTCCCAAGATAGCTATTCTTCTCTGGAAGGTCATGCGCAGAGCCATCGCTATGGATGCTGCCATCCAAAAGGTAGGAATTAGCTTGGCCTCTAAATGTGTCTGCTGCGAAGATCTAGTCACAACAACTCCCTCCCAGCTTCTGGGAATCAACGACATCTCCATTGCTCCTATCCAAGCACCGCTGATCCCTGGGGCAGTTTTACATCCTTAATAGCATCGATCCACCCTCTGTCCGTCTGCAGACTGCGCTCACGATAGCAACAGCCCACAACACATGCGTCAGTTGGCAGCAGATCCTCATCCTGTCATGCTCCCCTCTCAGCAGCAGACCGTTGGCCCTAGTATGAATGCTTCTTACCCCATTTCAGACGACCACGACCTCGCCAACCACTAGGGCTTTCCTCGTGAGGATGACCATCAACAATGGGGCATCCCCTTCCTTGCCGTCTCATCTCTGACCCGCCCTGTTGATTTCAACAGCCAGGGCCTCCTTCAATCAGTTTCCTCAACTTCCAACACCATCCAGCCCCATCAGACCCAGCCCCAGGATGATCCTTGAGGCCATCAGATGTGCCATTTGTAAGTCAAGCATGCTATTGAGGACCTAGACCATCTATTCTATGAAACTACTGCACCTATCAGTTATAAATAAGAGCCTTTTCCAATGGTGAAAGGTACGCACAAATCACACCCAAAAACCTTATGTTCTACTAGACCTATCTTACTTACCTGACTTTGGCATTGTAGGGTCTCATGCTGTAGCTATGGTCTCCATCTCTGTCTCTTCTTGTAGGTATCAATTGATCCAAGGAGGACGTCCAAATTTATAATTAAAATGATCTAATTGAATGATGATGCCGTCAGAAATAGGATCTCTACAAGAATCATCTTCTTTGTTTCTTCCAAGCTAGCAGTCTAGGGAGAGTTAAGGCTTAATTGGTCTGCATGATTAAATGGTATGGAATTGTATTATATGGAATTAACATCATTATTGCACAATGATTGCATGTGTGAAAATAATATGGTATTTGGACCATCTAATCCCATGTTTGGGATCAAATTCTTCATATGAAAAAACGTTTCATTAAACAAAACTTACATTTGGTGGACCATGGAATTGTAATCAATGAACAAGATTCACAACTGATGTAGGTCACGTGTACACATATATAACATGAATGTCATGTGTAAAAGGCACGTATGAATGGATGGCATGAATAAAATACATGCATCAATGTGAGACCTACAAATGCTGTGGATTTTGCATGAGACCAAATGTAATTTACATCTCATATAATCGTATTCCTTTCCACCATTTTAAAACAACGGATGAAATATTGCAAGGACCAATGCAATCCATCTCACCACCCAAGCCTGCGTACTAGTTGGTTTGGATTGAATTCGTGGTTTAGACCTGGTGTGTCAATCACACCATTTAGGGTGGGTGTTTACACTTGTGTGCCCAGTATCTTCCATGACATCTACGGGAGTATCAAAGTCATCCACTTATTGGTGGATGCTAACATGCTCTCTTATTGATGGTGTGCCCCACTTTTAATAATCACAATTGCTTAGAATTAATATTTTACATCTTACTTTTTTATATATATACATAAACTCATTCTCTCTTAATTTCTCCCTCACGTTTCACACTCGGTGGACCACTATAGTGGACACCTAGTCCTCTTGTGTAGGTCACACAAATAGGTGGTCAAAGTAGTCATGGAGACAAGTCTCAAACAGTTGTATCAATGGGATCAAAGGATGGAAAAAGTCATCTAATGGTTAGAGTGGGTCTTACCTATTTGGCCCAATGGTGGATCATATTTTACTTCAGTAGTCTGCACGTACATGAGCCTATGACTTCAAGCAACTATCCTTGCCCATGACCAATGGATTGATGACTCGGATGAGTACGAGTCAACTCAGACAAGTTCGATGCATCTTGTCTGAGTTGACTCGGACGAGTATGAGTCACCTCCTAGTCAAGTTAGTTGGGCTGATTTACCCTCGACTCAGGTTAGTTAGGACGTGACTACACCAGATGAGTCGAGTTGAGTCGTCGAGTTTTAAACTTATAGTCTCACTCGCGTACCGAGAATATAGCTTACACGTAATCTGGCGTGTCAAAATCAAAACGGTCCAGGAGACGCCAGGTGAGAGTCGTGCCATATGTGGTGTAGAAAAACTCCAGGATAAAGAATTAAAGACGTGCACATGAGGGAGCATTAAATGCTACTCATATTGTAACACCCCAAATTTTTCGGGGCTGAGCAGGAACTCGGCTCCTGAATTCCCGGGTGCCATGTGTGCCGTAATGGGCTTCAGATTTTAATTACATTTGGATGATCTCATAAGCAATGGAGAGTTTAGTAAGACACGAAGCATAAGTAAGTCATAAAGCGGTATTAAATGCCATTAAATATAAAAAAATCCAACCACAAATTCAAAAATAAACAAACGGGGAACTAGTCCCACCCATACATATGTCCCAAAGTGACTAGGGCCTTGGGCCAATCCTCGCGATCACCAAGCTCAGTCTAGAAAGATCCACCAAAGGCTTGGTAGTACGCTCGCTCCTCCTCGTCGCCCACGCCGACATCCTCCAGCACGTCCAACTCCATCAACCCTGCATCTATAATGAGGTCTGGTTGGTGTTTTAAAACAACGTCCCAGAGTGAGAGTGAGTAGCTAACTCAATGGTATCATTAACAATAGGTTACACAAATTATCATACATGAGTAAATTTAGTGAACAACATACATCATAGAATCCTAGATACTCTAGTTAACGCAATGCATGATTTAATAACATGATGCATGCCTCTCACCACCAACACTCTCTCGATTAACAACATTTAACGATCGCGAATGACTAACATTCCCTCAGTGCGACCTCGACTGCCGAATCGCCAAAGTAAATAATGCAATGTCATGTAAATGTTAACCAAGTTGATTAATTAGGTTCATTCATCCAGCATGTTGGGGAAATCGAGATACCCTTGTCAAAAAACATTACCTTAATCCGATCGCGCGGCTCTAATGGCTGTGACCGTTTGACTCTCGCAATCCTTAGCCCTCGTGGGTTCGTCAATCCCATAACTCTTAGGCTCATACGAAACTGTTAGGACATTAGAGTCCTACTCGCAGTCACTATGGGGAGGTCGTCACCCCAGCGTAGGCCGACAGCTCGGGCATAGTGTCCCATACCACCATCCCTGGCTCACGAGTCTTTGGTGCTCACTGGTTACTACGGGGAGACTCGTCACCCCGGCGTAGGCCGACAACTTGAGCATAATGTCCCGTACCACTATCCTCGGCTTATGAGTCTTGTGGGCCGTAAATTATGATTTACAGTGGGCGCAAGGGTCACAGGGTACCTCAGGTTCAATCAGGCGTGTACAATTATGGTTAACATACAAGGATGACCAATCCGTGGGCTAATATGCCCTCACAAGATGAACCGCATACTGTACGGCCTGAGAACGACGTCTCTTGTAGTCTAACTATGGCCGACAATTCGCGGTTTGATTAGTTGGGTCAAACTTGCCTGTGGGTTGACCCAACGGAAAGGTTGCCCAAGGGATTCCGGTTGATCGACCGATCCATAAGGGGACATGTGCATAGGTAGATAACATATATTCAACAATTTCAAGGACAATTTCACAAATGGCAAGTATATTCAACATTCTAGGTATATGGACAGTAACATGCTAAACTCCGCCAAACCATTTGCATGTGAAGAGTCAACATTACAATTTTAGTAGCAATTGGAGATCAAGATCAACATATTTCAGCAATTTAGCAAAGATAAATGACCATACACCCATCCACAATAATTTAATTCGCATGTGCCAACATGAATCACACAATTCAACAAGATAGCGGAAGCCAAGCGCAACAAATTCAGCAAATCAACAGGTAGACAAACAATGCATCCAATCTACACCTAACAATTGCTTGTAATGAAGTTCAAGATACCAAATCAACAATATATTTAGGGAGTTGCACATGTAATTCCTAATAGACCAACAAATCGTCATTCACACATCGGGGAGTTCTCGGGACCTAAATTCATCTCCTAAAGTTAAGGAAAACTTGTGTCTATGTTCCAAACCAAGAAGTTCCAAAAATTCAGCAACATGCAAGTACATGCACCACTCACATTCACTAAGATATACGCTAAGCACAATAATCGGCCACCTAAAGGTAAAGGTTCGCACCTATTTATCGACCGGAAACTCTTGTGGTAGCTCTAGCGGTGTCGGGTCCGCAAACTTGACATGTCGGGGATTTACGTTACATGGAATTCGTGTCAAGACGCGTGCATGTGGCTTTAACTAAGGAGAAACGAAAGGAAGCTCGAATTCTTACCTTGGATCGGACGTAGCTCACCTCTACAGCATTAGAGGCGAGATTCCCGGCAATGTAGAGATGAGAGTGTGGGAAATTCTAATTTCCTACCTCCAGCTTGCACATGCACCTCCTCCCCTCCTCCTCCTCCTCCTCCTCCTCCTCCTCTCTCTCTCTCTCTCTCTCTCTCTCTCTCTCTCGGTTGCTAAAAATTCTGTGGGAGAGAGGGGTTTAAGGGTTTTATATCCTGAAATTAAATCATTTGACCCTGGGTTCCATTAATTGCTTCAAACAGCCTTGTGGGATTCATTTCTGGCTGTTGGGGCTGCCCTGATGGCTCCCTGGCCCATTTAATTTATGTGATAGGTGCCCCATGGCCCGATGAAGGGCTGTGTAAAGTTTGACAGCAAACGGACGCGAGGTTTTATCGTAATGGTCCGATTTGTGATCAACGATCACCATTTCTCGATCGGAGGTCAGATTTGGCGGACGAGTGCAGGGAAATATCTTTAACCTATGGTGCAAATTTGGGTGAAATTCGACGGCTGAAACGTCCTAATTTATTGTCCTAAGTGACAGGGTCATTTATTTTTAAATTTAGATTTTTGGCCAATACTTGAAGAGTTGCATTTCACAAGTGCCGACTGGACGGCGCAAATCGTTTGTTTCAAGACGTCTTTTGAGTCCATCATCTGTGATGGACCAAAAGCCCAGTGACATGGACATTACACTATAATTTCAGAACTAGTGACCCATCAATGAGCAGTCTAGAGCTTGTTCGGGTATTCGTGACACTTCTGGAATAAATTGGTAGAGAGATTCCTTGGGCGCAGTAGTTGCGGTATGGATTAATTAAGTTCACAGTATGACCTATTCGAAATTAGCGAAAATGGTGATTCAGTCACAATCACTTTAAACCGTCGGTTTTTGGTTAAAAGAGTAACTGGGTTGATCTGGTTTATTAATTAAGGTCCGGGCCATAGCTGACTCAGCTTTGGGTAGATCTTTAATCTAATTACGATTGTCTTGATTAATCAGCGATGGGTCAGTTAGCTTTGGGTCCTATGTGAACAAATCATGAGGCTAAACTCAATGTTTGAGTGATCGGTTAGATTCATTGATTTTCTACGATTGATTATGTAAGTGCTATAGTTTATATCCCTGTCTGTTGTCAAATTTGTGGTGCCAAAATCACTGTTATATAACTTGCATAAGTGAAGTTCTCTCAAAGATCAACATTCATGAACAAGCAAAGCTCATAACAAGCAAAGCTCACAAGTACAAAGATCAACCTTGACTGCAAGAATGCTCACAAGACATGACTCAAGAATGCAAGACTTTAAGAAGAGTACAAGGCAGTTTGTAAAGAACTCAAGACACTTTCAAGGTTGAGCTACTTCAAGATTTCAAGATTGAACTACATCAAGACTTCAAAGTTTAAACTTCAAGGTCACTTGTTCCTAATGTTTCAATGTCCCTACTTCATGTTTGAGGTTTGACTGACCTTAGGTTGACCTTAGGAGTAGGTCACTTTGGATACATAAGTCAGACGTTTATTTTACGTGAGTTTGGTCGGTTCTTCGACTAGTCCTCGGCTTTCTTCGACTAGTCTTAGCTTTGCTTCGACCAGTCTAAGAAATTTCTCGATCAGTCGTGAGTTTGTTACAAAATTTGGATATTTTCTGTTAGGCTTCGACTAGTCCAGGAATCTGTTCGACCAGTCGAA